>JAAGNO010012424.1:0-53413 GCA_033439905.1 Ceryle rudis | reverse complement strand
TGGTGAAGGGACTGGAGGGAAAGTCTTATGAGGAGAGGCTGAGGGAGCTGGGGCTGTTCCCCTTGGAGAAGAGGAGACTCAGGGGGGACCCTATCACTCTCTACAAGTACCTGAAAGGAAGTTGTAGTCAGGTGAGGGTGAGTCTCTCCTCCTAGGCAACTAGTGGCAGGGCAAGAGGGCATGGCCTGAAGCTGTGCCAGGGGAGGTTTAGGTTGGATATCAGGAAGCACTTCCTCACGGGAGGGGTGATTAGACACTGGAACGGACTGCCCAGGGAGGTGGTGGAGTCACCATCCCTGGAGGTGTTTAAGGAAAGATTGGAGGTGGCGCTTAGTGACATGGTCTAGAGAGACCTTATTGTGGCTTTTCAGTACTTAAAGGGGCCTGTCAGAAAGATGGGGAGAGACCTTTTAGGAGGGCTTGTTGTGATAAGACAAGGGGTGATGCTTTTAAACAGAAAGAGGGAGATTTAGACTAGAGAGAAGACATATTTTACACTGAGCTTTGTGAGACCCTGGCCCAGGTTGCCCAGCAAGGTGGTAGATGCCCCGTCCCTGGAACTTTTCCAGTTGTGGTTGGCTGGGGCTCTGAGCAACCTGCTCTAGTTGCAGATGTTCCTGGTCCCTGCAGGGGGCTGAACTAGATGACCTTGAAAGGTCCCTTCCAACCCAAACCATTCTGTGATTCTGTAATAATGCTATGCCTCTCCATCATGAAATGACTCCTGGTTTTCACTGCTTGCTACAGCTGTACAGAAGTGGAACACTTTAAGCTGGACTAAGAAGAATGTAAATTTTGTATATCGCTATGTAAACTGGGGCAAGTAGCACAGTGGATTTAATTTCTTAGAGAGTCCCAAGAGGACTTTGGTGGTGAGGAGGTACAGGTCTATGAAAGACAAAGGGACAGAAAATGAAGTCACCCTGATGAAATGGGCACAGCAGCTACACTGAAAACTCCTGCACTGTTGTAGAAGGGAAATGCCAAAAGTCACTGGGTGCCAATGATGAGACAGACAGGCAGGACATTTCACATATAGTTTGGTGGGTGTCAGCATTAGGAACCATGTAACAGGGAAATGTGCACATGCAAAAGAGGAGCAGGAAACAGGATATTTTGAAGGAAATAGAGGAAGGAAATTGAGAGGCAGAGAAACAAGAGAAGGGGAAGAAAGGAAGAAAGCAGATGGGGGAAGAGATTAAATTAGGTAGCAGCATTATTAATTATTATGAGATCTGTTTGCTAAATTTACCACAAGATTCTATAAATGGGAGTTTCCTAAAACAGTGTTTCTGCTAATTACTAAGTGAATTTGAGAAACCATTGTGAAACTGATGTATTCAAAATTCTGAACATTCTTGAAGTAATTTTAGATAAATAAGGTAGGCTTATACTTGTGTTTCATACCAATGCATTATTTCCTTGTGATTACTGTTATTCTACACATAGGTACCTATATCTTTATGATAATGTCAGACATTCGAGAAGAATAGATGGGATGAAAATTTTGGATTTTTCCTTTAAACAGAATTTATCACCAAAGTCTTCATAAAAAAACAAACAAACAAACAAAAAAAGACCGCTACCAAAATAATTAACTGTGTTTAACTGTCAGCAGTTTAAAATGTCAAAAAATCCCTAATCAAAATTTCTCTTAAAGGGATCTAAGGAAAGATGATATGTCCATGGCATACACACCAAAAGCAGTGATGTTAGCCTATTCCTTTCTTTAAAAAATGGAAAGAGTAACAATTTTGACAACACTCACCTATCCTGGGCACAATATCCATCCCATCAGAGCTGTTCAGAGTGACTCACAGAACATGTTGTCCTCTAGCTGAAATGCAATGGCTCAGATGTTGCATCTACTTTACAGTTCCTTTGCCTCCTCCAAGGGTGTGTGTATATACATATATGAAAAATACACCAGGACAAAATATCATCTTATCACATTGAATCATTCTTGCTCTTTCTTGATACAGTTGAACATCCTGACACGCTGTAAACTCAGCTGAATGTGTGCCCAGCCACAGCAATCTGCTTCTCCTGCAGCACTGACATTTCACTATGAACTCCATAACCATCGCAGAAGAGACTGGAAAAGGCTGTTTCCTGACTTTTTATTTTTTTGATCACTTAGGACAAATTAACTTTATTTTTTATAAGCCATAAATTATAAAAATGGAGTCATACTGACTTCATACATACCTCAGGCTTAAAAGCTTTGCTCTTATATTAAGAGTTAGAAGCTTACTAGACATATTTACCTATAGAAATTAAAAATAATTGTGACAATGAAACAAGATGGGAGAAATTTGTTTTCAGTACTACTAGTATCACCCTACTGTTGCAAAGACATGTCCAAGGACAGAAAATTTCCCAATAGTGTTAACTTCTTTTGACAGACTCAGAACGTATGCAAAGGATGAGTGAAAACTTTATGTATCACAAATACACTTCATCTGTTTTGTAGTAATAGTGCATCATGAAAATAGTTATTATTTTGTCATCTCAGCTTTCCTCTAGATTTAAAGGGTTGTTTTTTTAACCATTAGGTGTTAATGCAGCTTCAAAGGTAGAACTTGGAGCAACTGAACTCAGCTTCATGCATACAGCTCTATATTTCAATAATTGTTGGGCTGCCTGAAAAAGCTCAGGTTTCTTGTTAGAACAATGGACTAGAAGAAAACTTGTGGTGAATCTCCTCTATCCCAGGCAAAAATGTTCCTCACAGACTATTCATAAATACTTTACTTCTCTATTTCAAACAAGTTTAGAAATGATCTCATACTTTTACACTCTGAAAGACATCCTAGAACCTCATTCCTCTGCTCACTCTTCAGTTTTCTTTTGCTATCCTGCCTAAATGTACTTTGTGACCAGTACTGCTAACTTCTTGTAGAATTAGCTAACTCTTAACTTTGTACCTCTTTCTTTTTCACACTGTTCGACCTACCAAACTATAAAAACCTAGAAATATTCACATTAGTCCAAAGAAAGAGAAAAAGATTCAGTAAATTACCTCTTTTTGACAAGATGACAAAATATGCACAGAGAGTGGGTATGTAGAGAGAGGGGCAAGTACAGACTGATTCCACATCTTAAATATTTTTCAGTTTCTGTCAACAAGCATTTTAAGTTTGGGTTGGAAGCAGCATACAGGATTAACACTGTGATTAATAGCCCCTCTGCTAAACTTTATGACTTCATTATTCAGCATCATTTTCAGCTCATTTATGAATATGTTGAACAGTACATATCCCCGTAGAAATCCTGTGAGACTCACTTGATGATCTCCTTCCATTTATTTCTACCTTTTTTTTTTCCTAATTATTAACCAGTTAGTAATTCTGCAAGAAGACCTTTCCTCTGTTTCCATGACAGCTTAAAATTCTTTGAAAGTCTTTGGTGATGGTCCATGTCGAAATCTTTTAGAAATTTAAAACATACCATGTCATCTTCTTCATATGTTCATTATCTTCCCTCTACAAAAGTATTTCTGAAGATTTACAACTATACAGGAGTGAGATCCAGCCTGTTTACAACCTATATTAGAACATAAGTCTCAAACAGTAATTAAATTTTTAACTTTCCACTTAATGATAAAGAATTATTTAATTTACCAGGGAAGTTTCTTTGGGGCTTTAGTCACATTTGCATGGCCAGAAGGTCATATCCCAGTTGTGTATACCTATGCCACACCTACAGATTGGTCACAATCCAGTTTAATGGTACTGTTCTCATAGACTAGAATCATAGAATCATAGAATGTTAGGGGTTCGAAGGGACCTCTAGAGATCATAGAGTCCAACACCCCTGCCAAAGCAGGATCACCTGAGGCATGTCACACAGGAATGTATCCAGACAGGTTTTGAAAGTCTCTAGAGAAAGTGACTCCACAACCTCTCTGGGCAGCCTGTTCCAGGGCTCCGTCACCCTCACAGTAAAGAAGTTCCTCCTCATGTTGAGGTGGAACCTTCTATGCTCATGTTTATACCCATTATTCCTTATCCTATTGCTGGGCACTACAGAAAAGAGATTGGCTCCTTCCATTTGGCACCCACCCTTCAGATATTTACAGACATTAATAAGGACTAGTTGACAAATTAGTCACCTAGGGTGCAGATGAATTGAGTATGGGGCAGTCTTGAGAAAGACAGAGCCTATGCTCCAGGTTCATGCATCAACCATTAGATGATGCCATATCCTGGGCACAAACACACATCAGCACTCTCTATCCTTCTTAAAATCCATTTGTATAGACATGTTTGCAAGAATCCTGGGTTGAAGAGAGCAATAAAGAAGGGAAAAACCTAGTGCTAGTGCTAAGTAAGATAGTAGAAGACTTTGGACTCCCAGTGTCCTTTTGATGCACTCAGTCTTCCCTTATTTTTGACAATAAATTCAAGGTCTTTACTGTCTTTAAACATGTTTTCTGTCTCTCCAATCATCATCTTCTGCTCTTGCTCCCTATCATGGGAGATCACTGCTTTAAGGATGAAATTATATCAGTACCCTATGCAATGGTAATACAGCCTCCTTGTCTGTACTGGGAGTATCCGCCCTGCTACAAGCATGATAATCTATGTTGTATGATCATCTGTATTTCCATACCTTTGTATCAATCAATCAATCAATCAATCGCCTTGGTCTAAAAACTAAGAAAAAAAAGAAATTTTTTCATTTGAACCTTGTTTCTTTCCCCACTTCATAGAAGGTTTACTTTTTTTTTCTGTTCATATGTTTGAAAAGCTTTGTATAATTTATTTGAACTTCCTTTGCAATGACAAGGTGAATTAGACTTCTGACAAGGGTTTTGGACTTTATTCTTAAATTTCCTCTTTTCCAAGATGTAGCTTTCATGATTTTTTCATTCCTTATAGAGTCTTATTATTCCTAAATAATTCTTATGTGATTAGGTATTCAATTATAAGTAGAGCTTTCCCCATTGTTTTATAATCTTATTTAAAATTCATCTTATCCTTAAAAATTCCTGATAGTTTAGACAAATCTGATTGAAAGAAATTTCAGTCAGCTTCACATTTAAGTTCCTAATTTCTACACATCTGTAGACTTCACAGAATTCCCACAGAATTTGGGAAGCTTTATGCTGAAACTTGTGACATTAACAAAGCATTAAGACAAACATTTGTCAAGTGAAGATCTACATATGCAACCTCTACATGCTGCTAAAGCTTTAAATCATATGACTGCATACCATGTTTCCAAGAACTGAAAGAGTGACACTGTTCTATATAAATTCTATGCAGTCCTACAGTGAGAGCTTTTTCTCTCATTTTTCAGTTTTTCTGTCTTAAGCATATAGACTGCTAAAGATGCATATGCATATTTATTTCCTGGTGCTGGGTACAATTCCATCTCATTTCTCTGATAAATATATGAAGCTTTTTTGACTTCAGAAGAGAACAAAAAACATCACTTTACAGTAGTCACTATAATACTGATAATTAATTAATCTCTTGAATGCAGATGCAGGATACACTTCCATCAGAGTTTAGCAGAATTGATGTAGATTTAAGTGACCATGTCCTTTGTGATGAATGTCTTACTTGCAAAATTAGTAATTTTAACTGAACAATGGTGATGCTGAGTGACCCCTATGACTAGTTACAGCAGCTGTATTTACAAGGATATATAAAGGTTTCTCATCTCCTCTACAAGACCGCCTACCTTTGCCATTTAAGAATACCAGAAAATTCATCTTAAAAACACTGATATTGTCAGGTTCCTTGGCTAAAACAATCAGGAATTAATAAACTCTACACAGAGGTGATTGAGTCATTCCCTTCTGTATTATAGGCCAGACATAAGATTATGTGTAAAGTTAAAATGCCAGGTTTTTCTTTAAGACTTTCCTTTACATGTTAAATTTAATTCTAGAAAGAGAATTTTTAAAATAAGAGGTCAAATTAAATTTTAAATCAACTGGGGTAATATGCAACTTACCTGATAACTGTCTAAATGCAAGTTGTAAAGTCTCAGAGAGTTATTTTGGGTCCCTGACCTGTAGACACTTATACAAAGCATTTGTTCCTGCTAAGAAAGCATATAACAGGGTTGAAACTTTCTGGAGATGTTTAATTCTGTCTACTAAGATCGCAACCTTATCTTTTAGAGGGAAAATAGTTTGACAATTTCTCCCTTTGTGTTTTTATGTATTCACAAGAAAATGGTATTTTTGTATCATAAATTATGTTTTAAGACTGCAATCCACACTGACCTATCGCAGGCTACTGATTGGAATCATATGAATGTTAGTATCACAATTAATTCCCTCATTTTTCAGACAAAGCATAATTGTGTCAGAATCAGAGTCAAAAGGACTAAGACTCCAAAATGAAATGTATTTTTCTGATGATAAATCCAAATGTCTTTCATTCATGAGGAAACACGTGTGTGACAGCCATTGTTTTCTCCATGAACTATAATGTCTGTCTAGTTCTTTCATTTTGATTCATGAGAATCTCACGGCAGCAAGCAACTTAACCAAACAGTGGTGACTGGTGGGCAGTGAGTGTTACAGGAACTATGCTTTATTATAGAGAGTTTGTAAAAAAATTCTTTTGTTCAGGTAGTTACAGCCTCTGTTTTTTTAACACTTTACTATCACATTTCTTCAAACAAACCAGATTTTCTTATACAATTTACTATTCTTTCATGCCCTTCTCCTGTTTTATGCCTTGCATCTTCATCTGCTGCTTTCTAATTGCTAGAGAAGGCAGACAAGATGTCCCATTGGGAACAGATGGCTTTCTGGAAATCTACCAACACGGACTACTCCTGGAATAGATTTTATCTGCAGGCCCCACACAGAGGTAATATATGATACCTACAAATAGATAATGCTCCAAAGGCTTAGGAAGGAAAAAACCTATATCCTGCTGGAGTTCTTAAGCCTGTTATGACCACAACATGCCAAGAAAGGCAGGCATAAAAATGAATCCTATATATAACATTGAATTTCTGAAGTGAATTTTCTTTACTTCTGTTCAGTTCCTATGATAGGAGCAGCTATGTTTAAAATGCATTGTTTATGAAGGGCTGTATTTTACTTCTCAATGGTAGATTTAATAAAAAGTTTGAAATCAGCTATAATGTTATCCTACTTTACAAAAATGGTGTGAGATGTAAGATAATATCTGAAAAGAATGTAGAAGTATCTACAGGAGTAAGATACAAATATGTTGGATTACAGTAAGTTCAAAGAACTGTCTTTGTCAGTGTTATGTCTTTCTATTCTATGTTCTGCACCTTTACTTTCTTTCATCATAGAGAGGAGAGATGCTATTTGTAACATTTTATAAAATATATATTTATTTTGGTTTGGTTTTCCTCAATCTAAAATAAAATTGATTGTAACCATATTGTATACAGCTGTTCTGTGTGTCTGGAAAATATTATTCAGAGGTTATGGATGGGGCTATAAAACTCAGAGATCAGACATATACTGTTTATGGTAGAAAAATACACACTACAGATAGTAAAGTGACAATAGTACTCTGTATCCTCAGGATTCTAACCTCAGCCTTGAAAAAAATGTGTGGTTTACTTATTGTTCCTGTTCACAATGCAAAATTAGTATTAGGGAATTTCATCTTTTCATTATTTATGAAGAAAAAAAAAGTTTTGTTTTTTTTTTTTTGTCTGTGAATAAGAGTTATCAATAATTAATCCTAAAAATTCAAATACTGGAATGCAAGTATTGGAAAGAAAATATAAATGTTACCAATTTATTCCTAGGATTTAACATTTCGAACATATTGTTGTTTGAGAAGGAAAAAATGGCTTGACTGCTTTTTGCCTGAGTGGGTTCACAATAGGGTTACCACACTATGACTACTTTTGGAAATTTGAAGATGTTCCTTTTTTTTTGTAAAGCAAAACTGTATGGAACACTTGGAAACACAACTACAAATTAGGTGCATGTTAGCAGTACAAGAGAAACAAAAAGAAGACATGAAAGTACAAACTTTTTGTGGAGGTAGAAAAAGTGATACTTACCTTTTCAGTATTCAGGAGAAATGGCAAATGTGGAATAATATTAGTCAGTGTTTGTGTTACCTTTACAATATAAACTAGAAACAGCTATTTAGGCTGTAAATGGGAATGACTGTAGAAATTTCATGCGGGGAAAGGAATTTTCTTTAATTTCTGAAGCAACCTTTGGACATTTTAACCTACCCACTATTTGATCAAGTTCATTTAATTTCTGAGATAAGAAGTTGTCAATTAAGGGGGAAGATGCCCAGCTCTGCATGTAAGCCACATGCACAAAGCCGTGCCATGATTAGTGTTCTGGACACAGTACAGGCACAGATATTCAGGTGCAAATTAGAAACCCTTGGCACAGCTCTTGGTTTGTTTTAGCTTGTGTCTGTTGTGTCAGGCCCCAGGGAGCTGTTAATATGGCCAAGACAAGGCAGGGCTTTCTTGTCTACACCTTTTTCTTGGCTGGGCATCATGATCATGGGCAAATTTTTCTTATTGTGGTATGAAGTGCAGGGGAGCAGTGGACTCATAGTGACTGAATCAATAAAGACTATTGCAGATTATCCAAGTCCCATGTACTGGGTATGAAATTCGCTTTCTTAACCCAGGTGAATGATTTCTTCTACCCTGAAACAGCTGTACAGTGCAGTAATAATGCTTCTCTCATGCTCCAGGACTTGATATGACCACCACAGCTTGGTCACCTGAGTTTCTGGAGCAGGAGGAAAGCAGTAGCAAAGTATTCAGAAGGGTGTGGCAGTCATTGAGCATATTTTCCATAAGCAGCCTTGCATCAAGCACTTTTCCCCATCACATAGCCAGAATACCCTGACTTAGAGCACATGCAATGGAATATCCTTGTATGCCTATCATATGAAACAGTTCATTGTACAACTGGAGGCCCACCATCTTTGTGAGACCTGGTTCATGAGTATTGCGTATCAGGGTTTCAGAAATTTGAAAGGGCATGTAATATCTTGTCTCTGATGAAATTGTTTAAGTAAACAGAAAAGCATACCATCAAGGGTTTATCTGACCAAAGGTATTTGTCTGGGGTGCATCTCCCCCTTGCATAGATGACTAGCAGAGATCAGATGAATTGCGGTCTAAGAATCTCAAATTACTAGAAATAATGTTCATTAACTTAAAACTGACTCTGAACTGTGCCATGGTTTTATTGTTTACATTCTTGTATCATGTAAACTGTGTCATCCCACTTATCCTACATGTGTATAAGTAGAGTCTTTACAATCTTAGAATAAGTGAGTAGATACTACGGTGCATAACTAAGACGAAAATAAAGGAATTCCCAGTTAGATCTGGTCAGTATGAGCCAACCATTTACACAGTCAAGACTGTTGCTGTAGAAATGAGAGGAGGGCTTGAAGGAAGATCACAGAATCACAGAATTTCCAAGTTTGGAAAAGACCTTTAAGAACACCTAGTCCAGTCATAAACCTAACACTGAGAAGACTTTGACTAAACCATATCCCTAAGCACTGTATCTACATGACTCTTAAATACCTCCAGGGATCACTCAACCACTTTCCTGGGCAAGCGGCTCCAGTGACCAATAACCTGTTCAGTAAGGGAATTCTTCCTAATATCCAATCTAAACTTCCCTTGACGCAAATAAAGGCCATTTCCTCTTGTTCTATCACTCGTCACTTGCTTGAAACAGACCAACCTCCTTTCAGGTAGTTGTAGAAAGCGACAAGGTCTCCCCTCAGTCTCCTTTTCTCCAAGCTAAATAACCCCAGTTCTTTCAGCTGCTCCTCATAAGACAGGTATTCTAGACCTTCATCAGCTTTGTTGTCCTTCTTTGGACACAGTCTAGTACCTCAATGTCCTTGATTTTGAAGTATTTTTGTAGACATGCTGGGTGGGGGTGTAGGAATGACCTTTCCATTGACACCAATGTGTAAAAAACTTTTCTGTAAGTACGGTTCCTTCTCTATGCATCTCAGAGGAATGTGCAGACTGCACTAAAAAGGTTGTATGTGCTCTCATATGGTTCTTCTACTGCCTTTTCCAATGATGGTAATGTCTGGGGTTTAAAGTGTAAGTAATCTTCCACAAATAGCTTTCTTCACAAAAGCTGTATCAGATGAGGCTTTTGTCAGAGTAGTGCTCACTTGATCATTCAAGACTTTCAGCTTTGTTGATCTCAGCTGTGTTTGAGTCACCAGTATAGAGGTTAAAAAGCTCTTCCTATCAATTAATTTCTCCAACAAGATTATAATCTTGAAAATGAAGCAAGATTATGTTGTGCATTTCCCAGTCTCTTAACAATCTGTCAGGAAAAGCAGATCGATGTTGCTCCATTTCCTTTTATTATAGCTTTTGACATGGGAGGAAGTGGAATCTTTGCCCTTAACTCTTGGCCAGCAATCATAGCTTTGGGAGAAACACAGACTTGAATACAATAATTAAAATTCAATCCTACTATTACAGTTAATGTGCATTAACTTGAGAACATCAAACTACTAAGTATATAAGGGGCATTCTTATAATTTACCATAACAAGGACATCATATTTAGCAGTCTCACAGAAATTGTGATCTAAATAACTTGTTAATTAACAGGATTATGTAGTATTTTGTCAGTGACAGGGAGTTTGTCTTGATAATACAGAGTATCCCATCTTTTCCAAAGTTTTTACACTTCTAATCTAGGTTATGAATTCTGATTGTTAACACCTCAAAGCTGTTAATTCTGAGTCCAAGCAATTGAATATTAAGGAAGAGACAAAAATGATCAGGAGATCTTAAAGGTTTTCTTGGGCTTCAGCTTTTGTCGGTCATAACTTTCAAGTTCCAGCTCAATAGTCAAACTACTTTTGACATCTCAGCTCAGATTTGCCTAAAGTATAGGTGATAGATTTAATCTATTCTTTATCTTTTTTTATTTTATTCTTTTTAATAGATAATTACTGAAAGTTACTGCCTTCAACTTTAAAAGGAAACTAGAATTTAAAACAACTTGTGAGTGCTATGGTATAAAATTTAGAAATGAGTGTGCATAAAGTTAATAAAATATGTTCTTTAGATGAACTGGTAAAATAGTTCAGTACCTTTTTTTTGGGAAAAAAAAAAAAAAAATTGCTCTTGTTTTCCACAGAATCATTTAAATTAGGCCCAGTGAATCATTCTAGCCTCCCTTGTGATTTTTTATTTCATGACAAAATCTAGGTTTTTCTTATCAAATCATAGGTGGAAATTGGGTCACACAAAGGTAGAGTACACTCATATTAGTATATCTGACCCAGATATTATCTGCACACAACGTGTGATTGACCATGTGTCTCACATGACTCAAAGTTTTTTCAATTTATTAAATTTTATTAAATAAAGTGTTATTTGTATCGCATGATGTATCATGTACTTGAATTTCTCTGTAAGAACCTATCCTAAGATGCAGCACTGCAGAGTTACCTCATCATTATATAGCCAAATAATCTTTGTTATTACAATAATCTTTTTCATAATTCATCCAAGATTTAGCTTTTTTCCATTTCTATTGAAAGTGTTATTTGGATATTCTTAGTATTTAGCCTTCTCCTCAATATCTATTCCTCAAGTATGTATGGAGAGCTAGCAAATACCATTTTAGTTACTCTGTGAGTTGCTAAGCTATATTCCACTTATAAGAGCCTTCCATTTGAAATAACACTTTCATCTGCACAGCTGTTGATACTTCTCCTCTTTGATCTTCCTTTGTTTATTTATGGCTTTCGCATGTTTTAGAGCCCGTATTAGACACTCCTTACTGCTCTACAGAAAAAAAAAAATCTCCAATTTCTATTACCCATTATTTAAGTCATGCTGAGTTATTGTGGTGTGAGATATATTAATATAAATATTCCAGTTTAATTTACTAACTTACAGGACTACAAAGTAGACATATGAATAGCTTAACTAACTTCAAATAGGCAACAGGACTCTTGGTAGTCAGAAGAAAACTGAGTAAAAAGAAAACCTCTCACCTAAGGATTTTAAGCTAAATGATTCTTACATATAGTAACACATACATGCATATGTGCCCTGGTCTCTTGTCAAATTCAGAGAGTATTTAAGAAATTTAACTCTGGTTAAAATTCAATGTATATACTTTTTTGTTCTATCAGTAGTCTACAGCAAGTTAATATAAGTTACAACAACAAAAAACAGGCCGCTTGAATTTCTAAATGCTCTGAAGCAAGATGATTTTTGAGAATTTACAAACAAATTCATGGCTACTGCAAAGAACAATTGAAATTGGCATATATTGTGTTTGTAATAAGATATCCACACAATCCTCCATCTCAATCCAGCATTAAATGTTTATTTATTGTAGCTACAAAATCCAATATGTCCATATATCTTCTTTCTGATAACACTCATTTTTCCCTAAGATTTTAAACAAAAACACCTATCATGAATTGTTAATTTTGAAAGAAGTTACCACCATTTGTCAAATATTATTTTAAATAGTACAGAGAATAATTGTACTACAATATTTTTTTAAATGTAAAGAAAGTGTTCATAATACCAAAAGACAAATTTTAATAGATATTAAATAGCTTTGCTCTCAGCCTTATGTAAGCAGGTACATTGTAACTTCATTTGGCACTTTATAGTCATTGTCAACAAGAACTCATGAGCAGCCTTTCATCTACAGGAAGTTAAACAAGGTTGCATGAATAAAATAATATTTTTCATGAAAATGTATCATCTATTTATCTATCCACAAACATCATTCATTGTTTTATAAACAATATGAATGTTTCAAAAAATTCAGTTAGGATCCTCAAACGGAGTAAATCAATCCTTCCTGAACAGGTAATGTGCAAAAAGAATATGGGGCTGTGAAATATTTGCACACAAACTAGAAAAAAATCACTTCTAAAATAGAGAAAAAACAAATTAATTGCAGTTGAATTCAAATTTATTGTCTTTCTTTTCTAGATCGAAATATCATCATTTTTTGTTACCTGAGAATTAATATTTTTTCTCCTTTTAATTTTTGACTAGAGGCCTGGTCAAAAACAAAATAATATTAAAGAACTTATAAAAAGGAGGAACTTATCAAATCAAATTGAAATGAAAGGTTGACACCACCCAAAAAGGTGAGTGTCAAACAAAACCACAAACAAAAATACAAACAAAACCACCAACAAACAAAACTAAAAACTAAATAAACAAAAACCAAACCAAACAAAATCAAACAAAAAAAATCACAAAAAAAGGCAAACCAAATCAAACCACAAAATCAAAAATACTCAGAAAAGAAGTGTTACATTCTGGTCAATTCTTTGATATTTTATATCAGGAATCTCTATTATAAAAAGTAAGGAAGTAGGGGAGACATTTCCAGCTGCAAAGTTCCTAGCGAACACTGAAACAAAACAGTGTGTTAAAAAATAAGACTTTTTTTGTCTATAAAGATATCTTCCCCCCCCAACCCCCATGATTAGGGGACATGAACATCAAACTTTTTCAAGGAAATCCTTCAAAGAGTAACTGATTTACAAGAACAACTTTGAAGAGTCATACACAGAGGTACCTACAATGGTGACTGACTTCCTTCAAAGATCTCGAGGCTTTAAGCTGTGCAATGATGGCTCAACAATGCCTAAACACCCGGGACTGAATTTAGCACAATTTGCAGTTTTTCATTCCATGTCTCTTTACAGCTAGAGAGAATTTATATCTGCCTCACCTGGATGGATGTGAAATCAAATCAATTAGCATTTGTAAAATACTCTGAGAACATCAGCTGATAAATTCCACAGAAAATAAAATATCCACCTTAAATTTGTCAAACATTTCATGCATCTGGAAGTTAGTTAAATAAGTTGAAAGGAAGAATCTATATGGTAAAAAACATACAACCAAAATAAACAGACAGCCTTTGTTACATGGCATTACATAATTTAGGTTTACAGACATATTCTGTTGCATCTGATAATAAGCCATGCAGTGTGAATGTGAATGTAAATGAAGTGCTAAATGGTAAACTACACCACTCGGATTACACATCAGAAACAACATCCTTTATCTAGGCTGTTAGTGCCAAGAATATTACTTAATACAACAGGAAGGGTTGAAGGGAAATGGGGAAAAATGCAGGGTAAGTACAGCATTTTTCAACAGCAAATGCAATGTGTAGACAGGGTATTCTTTTGTATCAGTGTGTTCAGGGTAGACATTTGTGTTATTGTCTATGTTCTTTTAAGATATTTCTGGAGAAAATGTTTGATGAAAGATTGTGTTTGATTTGTTCCATATTTTCCTTTGGATCATCAATAAAAACCTTTAAACCAGATGGAAAGAAGAGGTAACCAATATCATAGCCTCAGACTAAGTACTCAGATCCTGATCTAGTTAAACACTTAAGCATATGTTTAGCTTTAAATATGTGGGTCCCATTTTGAGATTGTGTGCTTAAAGTTAAGCATATCTCCACATGCTTTGTTTATCAAAGCTGAGCTGAGCCACATTCAGGCATAATACACGTCATACTTAGAACTTGAAAACACTTAGCTTAGTCCTAAACATTTTTAGTCTAATTACCAGGAAAAAAAAAAAAAAAAAAAGTAGAATTATAGAATCCTTTATGTTGGAAACATCCTTTAAGATCACTTCCCCAGTCCTGCTGGCCAGATTATTCCTGGCACAAGCCAGGATGCTGTTGTCCTTATTGGACACCTAGGCACACTGCTGCCTCATATTCAGGCAGCCATTGACCAACAACCCCAGGGCCTTTTCCACTGGTAAGCTTTCCATCCACTCTTCCTCAAGCCTGTAGTGTTGCCTGGGCTTGTTGTGATGAAAGTGTAGGACCCAGTACTTGACCTTGTTGAACCTCATATATTTGGTCTTCGCCCATCAACCCAGCCTGTTCATATCATTCTGGAGAGATTCCTACCCTCAAGCAGATCAACACTCCTGCCCAGCTTTGTGTCACTTGCAAACTTGCTGAAGGTGCATTCAGTCCTCTCATCCAGATCATTGATAAAGATATTAAAGACAACAGGCCCAAATACTGGCCACCAATTGGACTGAAACATTTTTTTTTACCCAGCAATAAGTATTCTCTATTTGTTGACCTTCTGTATCTTCTCTGTCTCCAGCATGTTCCATGTTATCAATCTACCTCTTATTCAGCTCTTTATTCATTATAATAATATGTAACATTGCATGAAGGTGCCTACAAGAAGGCAGGAAAGGGACAGTTTACAAAGGCTTGTAATGACAGGATGAGGCGCGATGCTTTTAAACTAGAGAAGAGTAGATTTAGATTGGATGTTAGAAACAAGTTCTTTACCATGAGGGTGGTAGAGCACTGGAACAGGTTGCCCCGGGAGGTAGTTGAGGCCCCATCCCTGGAGACATTCAAGGTAAGGCTCTACAAGACTCTGAGTAACCTGCTCTAGCTGAGGATGTCCCTGCCCACTGCAGGGGGGTTGGACTAGATGACCTCTAGAGGTGCCTTCCAGCTGAAAACTTTCTATGATTCTATGAAACTAAAGTAAACTGTTCTGGCTTCCTTTCCTAAATCAGCCATAGTGTTTGTTCAAGGCCAGATGGTCTACACAAATAATTGTTCTGAGTCTCTAGTATTTCCAAAGCAAAGGGCCATAGCAATGTACTTCTTCCAAATCTGAATTCTCTTTCTCTAAGTATTGTCACCTGCTGATCATCACTGATATCTACAGAAAGTCCTTGAAAATCTATTTCTATCTTTTTTTTTTAAATTTCACTGAAATAAGGCACCATGTATCATGTCTGCAATAATTTTTGCTGTTTCAGTGAAAATATTCTATGTTGCATTACACATTTTGAATCTTCCTCAGATAAAGAGGACACTCTCACTGAACATGCATTTTTGATCCAGATAATCTGTCCTAAGTGAAAAAACACCACTGATTATATGAGAAAGTCCATAGATTAAAGTGTCACTCTTGCTTGCTCAAATTCTCATATTCTTTTCTATTGGGATAATAATACTGTGCAGAAAACCTACATTTACTCCTTGGTGTGCTCTTTGTCACTACCACTGGGGAGCAGTCATAGCCATTACAATGAGACACCGGGAGAAAAAGTACCAAAGAGGTCAGGTATTCCAGCTAAACCACGAGTACCTGCCCTATTCTTTCAAAGGGCTTACCTTGGTGTTACCGCTTACAACTTTGAAAAGAAAGTTTCAAGTGCCACACAAAGCAAAACATAATCCATATTTAGTATCAGCACTGGCTCCAGCAAGCTAACAGGGGGATCATGGAGCAAAAAAATTGTTTAGTCACTTAAGCCACTAGGTGTTAAAGGAAATGCATACAGGGAGCAGTTCTAGAGTAATAGTGCCTTTGTTTCTTTGCTGCATTTGAGAGTAGACTGTTTTTTAAATCATCTTGTTGCTTTTGCTTTCCTTTCATCTGCGGCCCATAGCCAAGGCTTTTGAGGAACTCAAACTGGGAATGTGGCCAACTGCTACAAAGGTTGTTACATGGTTTCCGAATTATGTTCTTGGGTAAGGCAGATGTTGTTTAAAATACTGCATGCAAAACTCTAAAATAAGGATGACCAGTAAAGCAAGTAACTACAAGAGCACATTCTCCAAAATAGATTTTATCCATCTTGTGTGTTTGGCAGCTGGTCTCTAAGCAGTGCACTAACTGAGAAAATAGAAGGGGAAAAGAGATAAATAATCAATCTGAGCCTCCTAAAGGCCAAGATGAAAAAGTGAATTTCCTCAGAAAAATGCCAGGAATTCTTCTGTTACTGTCCCATACTTTTCCAATTGCTCCTTATTTAATTATAATAATTTTATGGCATCTATTGTTACATTTCCTTACAGGCAGAAAGAGAAGAGAAAGTCTTTATCTAATATTGCATTTATTTTAAACTGAATCACAAAACAAGGAAGAAAAAACTTAAAGACTTCAAGTGTTTAATGTACCAGGGGTTGGATGAAAGCAGAAAAGAATTAATTTCTTTTGAAACTAGATCTGTACACAAGTGAAAAATATACATAGCTCCTTCTTCAGAATCTTCCTTCCTGCAGCCAATGCTCTTTACCCCAAACTTTATGAAGGTTATCATACCTGGATGCAACACTGTGAGGATTACGCCCTCTGAGTTTCAATACTGGGATCTAGGAATCAAAGATTTGCCTAACTTACCACAGACAGAAATATAATTGTTGCAGTTATTCTAGAGGCATTATGTTAGACTGACAGGAACAAGTACTCAAAGTACTTGTATATAATGTTTGTGATGTAGGCATATGTATACGCAATTTGCATGCAAACCTAGTATTCTATAAAGCAAAGACAAAGCCTGGGAAATTACCTTTTCATCATTACCTCAATTTCATCAGAGTTTTACCTGGCTAAACATGACCAATGTACTTTTTATGCATCTAACAATTTGGCTATCACACAAACAACCTGCTTCCATTTCAGATTGTGCCTTGGCAATGGGTGACCCTATCCCCTCAGGTAAAACAGGCAAAATCAGGGCAAAGACAGGGCAAATAGGGACAGTGAGTGCTGAGGTTGATCTGTTTTTCAGATTCTGGTCTGCAGATCCATGGGTTACGAAGAAAAAAACAACCCATAGCCTCCATCTAGCCCATATTGCCCATAGCCTCCATCTAGATCTTAAGGTCCTGCAAAAAAAAAAGCAGGTTAGCTACAGAAAGAGAATGAATTTTGCAGCAAGCTTCCCCTAATTTTACTCTCCCATGCCATCATTTTTAGTTCAACAGAATAATTTCTGGAAGTGTCTCTAACATGTTCATAATTTAAAGCATATCTACTTATAGTATATGTGTTGTATAAAAGTAGAAGATGAAAAGCAAAGGGTTAAGTAGAGAGTATTGTGTACCACAAGCAAATGCAGAATAAAGGGGGAAGTGTGGAAGGAGGTGTAGAAATACAAGTCTGTGTCTGTCAAAACACAAGAATCAGAAATGATTAGAGTCCAAATTACAAGTCTGTCTCTCATGAAGCATGATAGAATTAAAATACAGGAGAAAGCAAATGACAGTTAAAGAACAAGCTAGAAAAACTTCTGGCAAAAAAGAAAAATCACAAAAAGTAGCCTGACACAGCCAATCAAATTAAGAGAGCTCTTCTTGATGGAATATTGCCTATTGTAAATGAAGGCAAATAACTGTCTAGAGGAGAAACAGACAATGAAACTTAATGAACACTCTGAACATCACTGTTTATTGTGTGAATCATTATCACTAAATCCAAAGCCAACTAGACTGGGAAGACTTTCAGAAATTATCTGAAATACTGTGTCCACCTGGACAGAATTTTTTTTTATAAAGCATAGTTCATTCACATCTGTGAAGGACAGACTTTTTCTGCTAACGCTTCTGAATATATCATAATTAGCTAACATTCTTTCAATTAAATGACACATAGGGTAGATATTTAAAAAGATGGGATACCTAGAAGCTAATTTTCAATGTGATTGGAAAGTACTCTCTCTTCATATCTGCATTTTATGTATGGCCTGACTTGTAAAACATCCAGCTTGTCTTTCATCCAGTTTTCAGGCTTTGATGTAAAATAATATTTGCTTTATAAATAAGTTTGTGGAACAAATACAGAAAAAAATGAGGCTGAATGTCAAAATTCCATTTCCAATTTGTACTTCCCAAACTGCCAAAGTATTTGTTATTTTTCTTAAAACCCCAGCTGCTAAAAACAAGAGGAAGTAGAATTTAGACTTTTGTTTAAAAAGATGGTTTAGATATCTTAGAGGGTGAATAGCGTGAAATTGTGAAATAAACCATGCAAATTACTCAGAAGCCAGAAAGGAAAGCAAAAAGAAATACAATATTCATCAAAAAATAAATTTATATATATATATATCTAGGGCACTTCAGTAATACAGAGAAGATTATATAGAAGTTATTGTTTTGAATTTTAAATAAAGCTTATAAATGTGGATTTGTGTCCAAATTAATATTATAAATTTTGAGCTTTTCAGATCTAAGATTTTGCTTTGCACTCAAGCGCTAATTTGTGTTGATGTATAAATAAGACTGAGTGGGAGAGTGGAAAGACAAGGAAGCAAACTCAATACTGTCACTGCATGTAATAAGTTTTCTATCACACATTTCATTCATCAGCCAACAGCTATCTTTTGTACATATACATCGCTGAGAAAAGGTAGCAAAGTTACTCCTTGGAGAACCTGATGAACCAACTTTTTTATAGGCAATGTGTCTAAGTGTAGGTTTTTTGACCCTCTCTTGGCTGTGTCTGGATGTATAATTTTAAGCTCAAAGGAAATAAAGCGCTGAATATCCTTCAGAGACAGAGCTCCCAGCATTCCTATCACCTTGTTGAGTCTTATCCTTGTAGCTGATGAATCAGTAGATAATGATATTTGCTGAGGTTATATCATCCAAGAAGCAATACATTTCAAATTTGCACTCATCTAAACTAAGCTGAATAAATGAGGCTGGTTTTGCATTTAATGAAAACTGGAGCAATTTAAGAAATGCTCTATTTATGTTGATTAATAATGGCCTTCCACTGTCCCTGAAACTAGTTCACCTCTAAAGCACTGAAAGAGCTAGCATCTGTAGCAAATGTCTTTTAAAGTTATACCAATAGTTATCACATATTCACACATAGTACAAAATAAAGCAGTTGTGCCTAGAATGGCTTCAATTTGCCAATCTCTAACACCTTGCACATAAGGAAATCCTTTAACAATGGAGTGAAGTCCAAATTAAACACAGCAGAATTGTTTTGAAGGATGGCTCATTTCCTACTTCTGGCTCTTTACTGTTGATTATTTAAGCACTCATTTCACTTTATAAATGGAAACTGAATCATAGTTTACTGCTGGAAAGTTATTGGAAATCAGAGTCCATTTGAGTCACAGGCATGGCTATTTCCTCTCTGGACAGGAAGACTGTGCTCAAATGGTCCTTTCGGGAGCTCTGAATGATAAAAAGCTTGTTCCTAGCCTCTTTCAAGAAGATCTGTGTAGTGTTTTCATACTTCTCTTAGGAGTAAAAAAAGAGTCAGGATGTCCCTCTCCAAACATGGATGTTAGAGCAGGAAAAAGGAAAGGTGAATATACATTTTCTACTTGTCTAGACAACATAAAGTCTGTTTGCAAACCTGGAATGAGACAGATCCTCTAGCTTCTCACTTCCCTCTTTATAACTTGTCTATTTATTTACATTTATATACAAAAGAAGACTGGAAAGGGCAGGTCCATAGCTATAGGCACCTGTGACAATATATTTGTAAAAAAAGTATTATAATACATAATTCCTTTCAGCTTATCTAAAAATGTTAACAATTTCCAGACAGAAACTAAATAGTAAACCCTACCACCACTCTTTCCCTCTTGTACTAGTCCATCTCTTAGAGCTGGAGAAAGTAAAGAGATTTCACTGCTTGTCTTGAAAAGAAGGTGCAGGATATTTGTGATAGGTTCTAAAGTCCAGAGACTGTAGAGGAAGATTTTAAGTCATCCAGAGCTGGTAGTCGCAGTGAGTCTGAGAGCAGAGGCAGCAGATTTAGACTCAAGAAGCCTAGGGAAGACTGTGGCTGCTGGTGGGATGGATATTACTTTTCATAAGTACTGTAGGGCTGTAGCTCAGATTATTCAAACCACAGCCATGCTAGTATCATATGCACAGAGTAGCTGTTTTCTGTCACGAGACACGTGATCAAATACCCACTTCCATGCCCTAGATGCCTACAATTGTCTAGACTCCTTCATTATCAGTGGGGAAAGATAGACACTTGTATAATACAGTTTTGTTCCTCTTCAATTAGAAATCCCTAACAGGTCAGCTGAATCATGTTTTAAAAATACATTTTTTTCTTTTTTTTTTTTTCTATACAGGGGGTACATGTTTTCTGGTTTAGACATAAACATCCACACTAAAGACTTCTGAAGTTTTTGACTACTTTAATGGCAAATACTTGTCACAGTACTCCAGAAACCCTTTCACAAATACAGAATAAAGTTCTCACTCGTAATTTTCTTCAAAGCTACTTTTCAGTCAGCTGGTCTCAGCCTGTACTGTTGCATGGGGTTATTCTGTCCCACATGCTGGACTTTGCAGGTAGCTTGGTAGAACTTCACAAGTTTCATGTCATCCCATTTGTCCAGCTTCTGGGGTCCCTCTGAATTACAGTCTTACTCTCCTGAATATTGACCATTCCTCCCACATCACTGATCTTGCTGAGGGTGCACTCCATCCCATCACCCAAGGCACTACTGAAGATGTTAAAAAGTACTGGTGTCAGCGTTGACCCTACAGAAAACTGTCTGCCATTTAGACTTCATATCACTGATCAAAATACTCTGAGACTGATTGTCTAGGTAATTTAGCATGCACTCACAAGTCCAAATACCTTGACAGTATCTTATCCTCTTAGCCCCAGAAAAAAACTCTTGCTTTCCACTCATCTACAGAGCCATCTATATCTTTAGAGAAGCCATTCAGACTTGGTCAGGCATGTTTGTAAATCCACGCCAGTTGTTCCCAGTTTTCTTCTCCTTCCCATGCCTTGACATGGCTCCTAGGAGCATATATTTAATCATGTTCCATCATGTCCCCTGCACTGTGTACCTCCCTTGGAATGAGGATGAACTGGGATGTGGGCCCATGCTTTGGCTTAGCTTGGCAGGGCCCACATCTGGACAGGGCAGGGCTGTGGAGAGCTGAAGACCAGCTCTCCTGTGGTGGTGCTGCGGTTGAGGCTGACAGACCCAGAGGCTGACCTGGGGTCATGGACTGTAGGCAGGTGCACAGATTCCAAGATCTGGAGGAAAAGTCATGACCAGGAGAGGAAATACCAGCTATGTAAGGTAATAGAAAGGGAGAGAATGAGAATCATCTTTTTGATTGCTGTTTTGGAGAAAAGGTTGGGTATACTTTGTAAATCAAAGTTATTTCTGTACTAAACCACCCTGCCATGGAGGTCTTGTCCACTCTTCTGGTCCTGCTGCAACTGTTCCCTCCACAGTTTGGGTGGACAGAGAAAAGAATCACTGCATGTGGTGATTGTCAGTGGTTCTCACCTGCCTCCCAAACAGCCATCAAACTTTCCACATATGCATGCACCTCAGGAAGAAAAGCAAAGAAAATGGTTATTCTAGTTTACATATCTTTCTTTTTTTTTTTTTTTTTAATTTTTATTCAAAAATAAGATAGCGAGCCCCAGGGGAACATATGACAGTCATCTCCCTCCTCATGTTCTTTCTGCATCATCTTGTACAACACTTGCTGCCTTGTGGGAGGACCTCTGAGAAGAATTTGCCACAGGTGCTAGTAAACCTAACCGCATTTTTCTTGCAGCTTCACAACCACCCGCCTCGTCGGTGTGTCACAGTCCCTGGGCACACCGTGCTCGCTGCAGCTGCAAGTGACCTCAGAGAAGATTTGCTGCGAGGGGCCAGCAGACCAACTTGACCATGGCGGTGCTACCATTTTTTTTTTTGGCTCCTCACTAATCTTTCACACCACCTACATGTTTATTAGGTCTTTAGAGCACTTCGGCATACTTGCGGGTTTCTGTAAAATGGCAAAACAAGAAATGTCCCCCGATTCTCAGGAAACCATACAAAACCACACCAGAAAGCGCTCAGCTTGGGTGAAGTGTGTTCACACTGTGCCTGCCTCGTAGGGATGGGGGGACCGACAGAGATCGAACGAAAAACTGACCTGGCGTCAGCTGAACTGAAAACAAACCTGGAAACCTTTTCACAAGTAACTATATAAAAATATATTATATATATGTAACATGTACGTAACCTCTTTTAGCAATATATATAAAATATATACACCCAGTGGTCACGGAATCGCAGATTTAGTAGAGTTACTGCAGACATACACCCCTTTGAACCACATATACATACGAGCAGCCATCAGAGCAGTCGTGGCACCAGACTTAAAGTTCCACTGTGGACTTTCACCTTTCTTTTTTTTTTTTTTTTTTTTAAATGGTTTAAAGCTGTTAACTGTGATTCTGTGATGTAATACATATGTAATATATATAACCTCTTTTAATAAGTAAAAATATAGCATATAAATGTAACAGATATGTAATATATATAACTTCATTTAACCAGTAAATATATAACACATATAGATGTAATATATGTAACTTCTTTTAACAAGTAAATCTACATCATATTTGTATGTAATATATATAACCTCTTTTAACAAGTAAATCTATATAATATATGTTATATATATAAATCTATATATAACCTTTTCTAACAAGTAAATACTGTTTCATTCTAGTCTCTCTTCATAAATTTGACCTGCTTGGGATTTCCTGCTCTTGGATAAACCTGACGGTAAAAAAAGTCTCAAGGCCAAGCAGAGATGCTCTGCTTTCCTCTGCAGGGCATGGGGCACAGTCCCAGAAGGGCTGTGGTGCTTCTGGCTGTCACAGAGGATGGAGCACACAGGCACACAGCTCTGGTCCCCCATGGCTGACCTGAGTCCTGCCTGCTGCAGTGACACCTTCCCCTGTCACCAGCTTCCTTTTAAAGCTTTTGCTCCAAGTCAAAACACCAGCACAAACCCTTTGCTCTCAGTGTCTTGTGGGGTTTCAGCAGCAGCTGCTGGGGGGCTGCTCCTGGGGACTCACAACCCTTCAGGTCTGGCTGCCCTGCAGGGCCCATAGGAAAGATCACACCTTGCTTTTGATTTTCCTTACTCTGTCCCCTCGCCTGAGATTTCAGGCAGCTGCTCCCCTGTAGAGCCAGGCTCTCTGTTTGCCCCGACATCCAAGTGTCCCAGACACAGAGCCCTCTTAGCAAAAAGGGACAGCAGCGGAGTCATTGAAGAGAAATGGCCACTGCCAGGGCACGAATCATCCCCTCCTGAAGCAGATACATAAAACAGGGTAGACAAAGCCATTCTGGAAAGTGTTTATTTCTCCCTCTTGATTACAAAGTAAGGAGCACAATAGGTGGGTGAAGTCCCATCGAAGATGTCTAAAGCTGGGTGCAAGTGACTCTCTCTTGTCCTCCAAAACCAGCAGCCACCAAATAAAAAGGTGCTCAGGGCTCTCCCAGCTCAGTCTACACACCATAAAAACTGCAGCACAGACTTGGGTGTTCTTCTGGCTAAAGGAAAGCTCCTCACTGACAAGCCATCTGCTGCACCCAGAGCACTGCAGCTTTGTGGGGTAGACCCTCCTGTACCAAGAGCTGGTCACAGGGAACATCTTGAAAAAAATGCTAATTTTTTTTTGCCAACAAGTGTTTGTGCAACATTATCATGTACTCTAAAAGGTGCTCTTTGGTGCCGTAGCTGCTGTCTCACCCCATGGGGAGCTGGGAGGTGTGGAAGGGGACCAGGAAGAGGGAGCAGCACAGAGAGGGTTAGAGGATGCAACAGATTTTTTTGACTTCACCACCATCCCTAAGAGAGGAAGTGTGAAGTGTACCATGAAATATTGAATGCATGGAGGCAGGGAGCCAGAGATGATTGCAGTTCTTTATTTAACACTCCTAAAGGGCACCCCAGGAAAATAAAACCTTCAAAACCTTTAAAACAAATGGAAGGAACATTTGCTTTATACATTGCATGATTAAATGATGGATCTCATTGTCACAGTGTGTAGCTGGACTCAAACAGGAATTAGATAACACAGGTGGATGCCCGTTGTATTTTGCCTGTTGCTTATACTCTCTCCCAAAGCATCTTGTACTTAATTACTGTGCTTGCAGATGGTGTATCGGGCTAGATGGGTACTTGGTCTGCCTCAGTACAGTGCTCTGATTCATTCCAGTGACCAAAGACAGCGGGTGGTGACCAGTATGATGTTTTGTTAAGTGGGTCTTGGCAATCTGCATCTGCTGGCTCCAGAATGGTTTTATGTTACATATGGAGCACACCTTCCTAGTGCCTATTGCTGCGGCTGCTGCTGGCATAGAATAAAAGTACAGCTCTCTCCTTACCCAACTCATATTGAAAGGCTTGTTGATGTCCTGCAGGGTCCAGGTCATAAGTGGTTGAATTCACAGTTTTAATCTATCAAGTGTTCATCCTGTAAAAATGAGTCCCGGGGAGGGAATTTTAACTTCCAGTTTTCATGAAATTATTATTGGGTGTTTTCCTACCCTTTTGTTCAGCTTATGGCATTCTGGATTGTACGTCCTATTTAATAACAATAATTTCTTGAGGATGGGAGAACATTGCTCAGATCCGTAGCCTGAATTACTCAGAGAAAGGAGATTATATCTACAATTACGATGTGCACTGGTACCTTAATCACACCAGTTAATGGATGAGATCAATGTCTCCATCATCTAGCTCAGGTTTTGGCAAGAAACAAATCCATCAGAAGTATAAAAGCAGTTAATCTTGGATCTGTCTAACCCACTGTTTAATCTTGTCCAATTCCAATATTTCATCACTTCCAAAAGTTTTGAGCATTTGTGGTTTTGCCTCGACCATTCAGCAAAATTCAACTCAGATTTATGAACTGGCTTAGCCAACCTGAAAGTGCCTTTTCCAATGAATTGATGACTCATTGAACCATCTTCTCCCAGCTTTAGAGCCACAGCATTTCATGGAAGCCGGTTCTTTGCTCAGAGAGATGGCTATCAGAGCCGATTCCACCGTAGGAGTGCTGAAAGTGCAGGCTGTGGGCTGTGCAACCGTCTAGGACTATCTTCTGTGGTAACTTCAACAGTTGTGGTACCTCCTCCTCTACCTTCTTTCATTTAATCTAACAGATTTATTGCCATTCAACTCCTTAATTCTGCAAACTATCTACCAGGGTTAAAATTATCAGATTTTGCAGTCTCCTTATGACTGGGATGTGCTTTGATTTGCGGGTCCATCATGTCCTCTGTCGTTTTGCTTTCCACCTGGTTGGTTTCCCTTCCTTTATACTTGCACAGTCAGTTGCAAGTCAGGCTAAATATTTAGATTTTAACGTTATAAAAAGGCAAAAAGTCTCAAAAGTGGCTTATAGAAAATTGCCCTTCATGTGGAGAACCGGTGTCCCAACCTTTGGTTTTATCACAGAAATGGGCACCAAGCCAACAAATTCCCCATGAATAAAGTGTGGTCACCAGTGTCTATCTGCTGCTCTGCTGGAGTACTCACCAGAGGAGCTGCCTGACCTCTGCCTGTCTCCATCCACTGGGGTAATTTCCTGAAAAGATGGGCAGCTACTCCTTGTGCCTGGGTGCCTTGAAGCCTGGCCAAGCTGTGCCCTGGGCTCTCTCTCCCTGCTGCTGCTCGCTTGTCTCCAAAGCAGAGGGGTGAGCAGCAGTGGTGGGACTGGGTCTTCCCCACTCCTCCGAGCCACACACCACATCCTCTGCCTACATAGTGACTCACCACCGGTTGTACCGTCCAGTGCCTGTGCATCACCCTGGTGTCAGCTCAGGTCACACAGCCCCCCCACTGCCCTGCCTTTACCCCCAGTCACATCTACTCTCTGTTCCTCTTCAGTCCCCCAGTCACATGTGTGCATGTCCTGTCCAGTTCTGCACCACAGCCATACAGTCTCCTTATCCTTGGGTTGCCACCACACCCCTACTGTGATGCTTGTCCTGGGGACCCCATGGCTATCCCATCACCTCCATCCCTCTGCCACTCTCGAGTGCTGCATCAGGAAGGGCAGAAGCTGCTCCCTTGCTAGCAAGGCAGCCCGGTTTCTCGTTGCTTTAACAAAGTCACTGGTAGTGCAGCAGTTCACCTGCGATGTGTGGCTGCACTGTGAACAGCCACGACTCTTTGGTGGCCCTCCACTCCTTTCCCAGTGCCCTCGACAATGTTCCCAAGTGAGATGTAGTGGTGGCAGAAGTAGGGAACCCTGGCTCTAAGCCATGTCATGGCAGGCTTCTCTTCATGAAGAACATCTTTTGCATTCCCATGGACCCACAAACTTAAATCTTTCCGCCACCTTGTCCCACAGCTATTACTACAGCGCTTTACTTCTCCAGCTCGTCCCGTATTCCACCTGCCCTGCCTGTCTGCTGGTCCCTGACCCCTCTCCCCGCATCTTTATGCACCATCACTCAACCCTTATTGCACTGATGTGTCTCTTCAGGAAGCAAAACAAACTGATCAGTTTTCAAGGCATTATGAAATTCCTTAGATCAGCAGTAAGGGAAGTGTTCCCAAATAGAAGAGCTTACAGAGGATGCTGTCACTGGAGAACCACTGGCCATGCAAATATTTTATCAGGAACTAGCTTTTATAGTTGGACTGTAATGCTGTAATTTAAGAATAACTTCTATTAAAAAAAAAAAAAAAGAAATCCTAGAAATGTATCACAAAGAAAAAGTCCCTTTCTCCACCACCAAAGCGTAGCAAAGGGTGATCAAAGGGCTTGTTTTTTTCCTATAGTTTCAAGCTGAATAAATATTTTGCATGAATAAAATAGTATTGGGTGAAGTGTTCCAAAACAAAACATTTTTTACAGCAAAATGAAATCATTCTATTCCCAAAATGCTGAACTTGCATCTTTCAAGCTTATGAAAACGTAAGGGATTTTTTAATTTTGTGAAAAGTTTTATCAGAATGGCCATCTTTCAAAAAAAGCGGTTTGCTTTTATCAGAACAGCGGTTTTGAGTGGAGGGGAAGCCACTGCAGTATTTCCAACTGGTTGCACGCCATTTTGGACTCAGAAGAACAGAGCCCTGGTGTGGGATTGGACGCAGACCTGCATTTGACTGTCACAGGCCACTAGCCAGATAGGGTTGCCCTGAAGGTCACACTAAAGCCTACACTGGCCAGATGTGGCCACAGCAAACCCCAAATATGCCATGGCACCCATAGGATTAAGATTGCCTTGGGTTTGGTGAACCTCCTGGCACATATTCACCAGCTATCATTGTCTCCCTGTGCCTGGAGCCCACCTGGACATGCAGAAAAGCCTGTTGGTGCCCCTGGAACCCCATCTCCAGAGTCCTGCTCTTGCCAGCCCTCCCTTTCCCACTCCCCGAAGCCACACACCCTGCAGCATCATGCAGCATCATGCAGCAGCACTGGGGATGCTCCAGGCGACCAAAGGCAGTTCCTGCACGGCAGGCTGGAAGACAGAGCCTGAGGGACCAGATAAGCATTGCTCCGTGCTTTTGCTTCCTCCCAGGCTTTGCATCGCCTGTTCGGACTGAAGATTCACATGACTGCCTTGCAGTCTGTTTGCACAGCAACAAATACCACTTGTTTCCACTGCCGGCTGTTACCACACCACAAACAGGGCTTTGTCAAGGCTAAAAAGCTTTCTTAACCATTGATAACCCTGTCTAGCTGCTTATTGATGCTTTTATGTCTTGTTGCTAGGCTTTAGACTTTAAGGTCTTTGTGTCTCTAAGTTGTCTTTTGACAAGAAAAAAGGAAAGGAACAATCACAGCCACGGGGTAGCGGTTTGGCTGTGCTGTCCTTCCTTCCCCGTTGATGAGTGAGTGACCTACATTTGGGTTGTGGCAAGGCCATACTTGGTACATCACAGCCTCAGCCCCTGCCCTCCTCTCCTTCATATCGACTAATAATAACAACAACTGCTTTGCATGATGTTTACCACCCACATATATCAACCCCCCCAAAAAACCCCAGAGGAAATAACATGAGGTAGCATGTTTTTTCTATTTATAAACAGAAAAAAAAAAATATTCCCAGTAATAAACCAGATGTTTATCTGCTACGGCAGAAATGTTGAGTCGATTTTTTTTTTTTAAATTCCAAATGTGAAGTTTCCTTTGCTTGTGTCAAAGCTGTTTCATCTTCATTCATCACAACCTACAACACCACCTCCTCTTTCTCATTATCTTCACCAAACTCCTTCCCTCATTCCTTGCCTTTCCCAGCTGTATGTGAAGAGACCCATCGGGCTCAGCCAGGACAACCCACTGTCTCAAGTGCTCATGGAGCTTTTCTTTGGCCCACGATCCTGTTTCTGCCATTTTTTGAGCTTGGGGTAGAGACCCACTGCAGCTCTAGGGATCTCACTTGTCCAGTGCACCTGGCAAAGGCTCTGGAAGGACACTGGGTGTGTCTGATCCATTAGTCACTTCTCCATCCTCTGCCTCACTTTTTCTGTCTGCAAAATGGTAGCAATCAGGTAGAGCTTTCTTGTAAAAGGATGGAAGCTCTCTGGAGTTGGGTATATTGCAATAGACTCAAAGGCATTTGTAGGTCCTTCTGCTCATCTAGGTTCAAATACTTCTCTTCCCAAAGCATTTACAGAAGAAGCACACAAGTGTAGAGCGTGTGTTGGTGGCTTTTCTCGCAGAGTGGTCATTCACTTGGGCTTTTGGCCTCAGAAACTCCAGGCAAAGTCTTTACTACCCTGTCTAAAATTAGCCTCCACTTTCAGGGGATGCTGACAGATGGTGAGGCCATATGTTGGCACAGCTTCCCACCAGAGCCGCTGGGGAAAGTGGGACACAGTGGGTGACTTGGCAGTGGTCAGGCAGGACAGCAATGGCAGAGACCAGACATGAAACCAGATTCCCTTTCAGCCTGGGTTTTACCCACAGGCCAACCCCCTCCAGACAACAGCAAACCCAAACCAACTTGTCAAGACACATCCTGAAACCGCCTCATTACATTTGACAGGGGCCACAGAGAAAAGGGATATTTTTGGTTTTGAGTGGGTGCCTCTAACTTTCAATTGTTTTTTTGAATCCGAAGCACTGTTTGAAGCTGCAGTTTGCAGTTTCCCATCCTTCATGTTCTGACAAACACAGTCAGTCCGTTACAGATTTTCCCTGCAGTGGCAGGAGTGGGCAAATGAATCGGAGTCTAGAAAATGCCTTTACTGAGAGAAATGTGAGCAATTTGTTTTATTTGTTCAGTCAAACTGTGGAAATTTGAACCTGGGTCCATGTGAATTTAAGAAAAGGAAAGTTTTGACCAGTGGAAATGACAGTTAATGACAGATGAGGTGAAAAAAACACCCCAGAAGGCTTTCCTGTTTTCTGTCTTCTGACTCTCTGTCAATCCAATAGAAAAGAAGCAAATCCATGAGACTGAAGCTAGTTAAACGTTGGTGTGACTTCATGAAAGAAATGGCAGGTTCATCGTGACTTGAAGTCTTTGAGAAGAAAGCTCGCTGTCTTTTGAAATGAAATCTTCCAGTCTAGTTGAGTTTCCTGGTTCACTTGTGCTCAATAAGGTAATTTCTAAAGAATTCAGCAAGAAAATTTGTACTGATGTATCCTGGGTGACAGAATTGGCTCAGTAGGTGAGACACGGCCTTCGGAGAGGTATCCAGCAAAAATACACACATCTGCTTCACGAAAAGCTTGTTACATTTCAAGATAATTTTTTCTACACATAATGTATCTCTAGTACTGCTCGTCTGTCCTCTCGCTCCTATTTTCATTTAGCTACTATTTCACCGTGATGAATTCAAGGTTGAAGCTAGCTCTTACGTGCACAGCCCTTGCTGCACCACACTCACGTGTGTGTGAGTGGCCTGATCTAGGCTGTTTCTATAATCCATCCATGATATGGGCCGGGGGCACAAACATTACTGAACTGGTTCACCCCACCTGACTCAACTGTTTGATGAGTTCCTGGCCTGACTTAAAAATAACACGTTTTGTTCTCTACGTTTTGCTTCTACTAAGAAATACTGGAAGAAGCTGCTGTTAATCAATAAGAGAGAACACTAGAGTCTTAGTATTTTCCTAGTCTCTTTAAACTCTGAGATATAAAAGAGGTAGACTTGTCTTCCTGTGCCTGCAACATCCATAGATTTCCCATCGTGACAAAGAGAATCCTTGATTTATTCTTCCAGGCATGTATTCAAGGATGAAACTACACTAACAAGACCAATACAACAGCCAAACTCAAGTCCAAAGCTCAGGAACAGAGAAGGACCAATTAACAATCCATTTTCACTTAAAATGAGCTGGGGGTTCTTACAATGCAGAGAATGATAGAATCATAGAAAGCCCTGGGTTGAAAGCGACTTCCAAAGGTCATCTAGTCCATGTGCCCTGCAGTAAGATCCTCAACAAGATCTGTCTCTTTGCAGATCTATCTCTCTGATCTCAAAGACCTGTGTTGCCAACTTATTATATTCCCAGTAGACAAAAGTGTACAGATAGCAATTTAAAGTCTTCAAACTTCATGCTTATTTTTTTTTAGACGCCATGAAACCTTCATAATGAAACCCCAAAAAAATGGGTGAAATGTATGGTTTGGTCTGGAAACCATGAGCAATTCTGTGGTTTTTGCTTAGGTTTGTACTGAAACTAGCCCAAACTAGGTAGTTTCTTCTAGCTGAAGTTTACCTAAAGATTTTGAATTCATTCATACCTGAAACTGAGAGCGAAATTTAGGGGGCATGAACCCATATAATCTAAAAGAAGGAAAAAGGGTTTGCATGAAACCGCAGCTCAGGTTTGCTGAGTTTAACACCGGTTTGGTTTTTGCTGCTGACTCACTGAACCACGGCTGCTGGTTGGTGGACCCCTTGACTCTATGGCTACTTGTGTATTGTCAAGCTGCTTTGGGAACATGAAGGTATCCAAGTGCTGCTGTTTTTCAGGTTGCACCTTTGAAGGCATGGTTGAACCTTACCTTGTGCATTCCTTCTGCTTTGCTCCAATCAACTACAAATCCACGTGTTGGCTGGCAGTACGGAGAAGTAGTATTGCCAGAAAAACACTTGTATTTCTTAGACACAAGAGGAAAATTTCTCACAATGACAAACAACCATTGGAATAATCTTCCCAGGGAACTGCTGGAGTCCCCAACATTGGATTTGTCTGGACAGGGTGCTGGGACAGGTGGGACCAGATGATCCTTGAGGTCCCTTCCAACCTGATTCTATGAATCTGTTTGGTACGGTGGTTCTTGTCGATGGGCTCTTTGGGTGTCTCAGTGTCCAGCTCTTCTGGACAGGGTGAAAAACCTTCTATTCTATCAGCAAAACTTGCTGTGTGTCGTATGGCCAAGGAAGAACTAAGATATTTGCATAAAGGCATCAAAGAAAGAAATAAAGGAAATCAGGGGGGCGGGGGAATTAAGGAGTGGACAGGAGGAAATTTTTCAGCATAAGCCTGCGTAAATTGAGACTGACATTGAGAAGGTTCTTGGGTTACATTAATTCAAGAGAGGCTGAAGTAGAAATGATATGAATATTAATGGAAAAGCACAAGAGCTTTTGTAGGCCATGATGAGAATCAAAGATAGAAACACTGAATTTAATTCCATGGAGGGCAAACAAAACAGGATCCACAGTGCATATGTCCTGTGGCTAAGACATACAGCTTTGAGAAATCTTTGGGTATTTTTAGGACAGCTGTTCTAGTGAAAATACTGTCAGATGCAGTATTTTGCCTCACAATTACCTTTGTAGGGACAAAGAAGGACTGTCACTCAAGGCTGAATATTTTGATTTTGCCTTTTCGTGCTCCTGTGACATATATTTTCTCTGGCTTCCATAAATGAACAGCAAGTTTTTCCAGAGGCGATCGTGCCCTTGCAGTCAGGGCTGTTGTGTGGTGCCTCGATTTCCTTATCCCACTGTTTCCGGTCCTCCCTAGATAAATCTCAACACTGGGTCATCCCTCCTTCATGATGACCTCATCATTTCATTCCCAAACATGCTGCATTATGCTTCTTTGGTAGCTGCTACCCTCAGAAGGGTGATGTCAGTAGGTGGGTGTGATTTTTCACAAGAACTGCAATGATTAACCTTCCAGCCCTATGCCTGTGAATGAGCCTCACGCTCCTAAATCACAAGTGCCCCCAGACATTTTCCTTGCTTTTAGCTATCTGAAGGATATCCAGACCAAACAACTTGTCTAGGCTGTTTCAATAATACATCCATGATATGGGCTGGGGGCACAAACATTACTGAACTGGTTCACCCCACCTAAGTCAACTGTTTTAAGCCAGGATGAATCACTTACCCAGAAAGCACGGTCTAGCTTAACCCTGGTGCTACCTTCAGGATTGGCCTGGAAAGCATTTCACCCAAAACATTTATGAAAATCTTGCCCTTTATCCATAAGTAGTAGAGTTTGTGAGAAGTCAAAGAGCTCTGAAAATTCACTGCAGAAAAATGCTCATCCTGAGGTGTAAATTAGCACAACTTTAAAGTCTCGTAACTGTAAATTGCGTGAGGCTGGGATCTGACCGGCTCTGTTTAGAGATGCTGACTGCAGCCAAGGGCTACGCTGCTCCGGGGAGGGAACTTGCAGCTTTTCCTATGGTGATTTGTGTCTTCAGCTATAGTTATGGGAGACTAAAAAGCAGCTACTGCTTGTCAGTGTCCCAAGCCCAAGCTTGTAACCAAAAAGCGCCAGTAGCTTCAAGCTGGTCTTCTGCTAATTGCCATGAATAAAAAGCTACAGACAACTTTCATCATTTAAGGCGTTTTGAAACATCATTCTTGCCTCATTCTTAGGATTTCTACCAATTCCCCATCTGGAGAGAAAGAGCCTATTGCCCTGAGGAGAAGTGGTTTATTTCCTTCTTTTACCATTGACTTTTGTGTGGATTTTGACAGATCACTTAAGCTAAGAAGCCCTTAGCTGCAGCTTTTCTGTGCAAGCTCAGGCTCCTAAGCCATGTCATATCAACACTGTAGAGGCCTGAGGACCTCTTCGGGGAGCCTTTGTGGGCACCAACACCTGAAGAGTGTCCCCAGCCTTGAGTGCACAGCTGTATTTAACCACTGAGCCTGTATAGAGGCATTTTCAGCTTTTGATGCTTCATTATTTAACAGGGAGATGGGGGAGAAACACCAACATTGACTCACCTTAAATAGGTGCTGTGTGGATAAACCCATCTCAGACTGTGAGGTGACCTAAGGTAGCTCTGGTACCTCAGGCAGCTAACTCTATCACATATGCTACAGCAGAAATTTTGCAAGCTTTTTCCTTCTTTGCACTGTAGGGATGGAAAAAATAGACAACTTCACAGTTTCTTCCCTGAGAAGAAGAGTGATAGAGTTTTATTATTCTGAGAAAGGTGAACTACTGAAGCCTTTCAGTTTGCCAGAATTATAAATATACTTTCACCCTACATTCCTGTTCTTCCTGTGATGTACAGACTGAATTTCAAGCTAGTTGTGACACTGGCTTTTCAACGGTTGTAATATTTCCCGGTAGGGTTTAGTGTTTGAAGGCCACGCTGAGCAGACTTTGCATTCCCTCTGTATAAGACACAAGGAGACTTGGTAGCTGTCAAATGTAGAATTCCATGCTCTCATGGGGTCTTTATTTCTAATCGGGATACAACATACTGCCAGCTGAATTCAGACATGATGTAATTCTGCTCTTCTGAGTGAAGTTTAACCAGAGATGATGTGGTCCCTATGAAGTTTTCATTATTTTTCATCTGGCCTCCAGATCACTCATCTCTCTTCAATCAAAAGATTTCAACACAGTTCTGTGTACAGGGAACACAAATAAGAGCTTTTGACATAAACTGACCAACTAGTCTTTAGTTCAGGATTCCCCTCCTTACCGTGGCCAATTACTAGAAGTTTTGTATTCACACAGAGGAAAATTCTTATTATTACAGCCTAATATTTCCGGTGCCTTTCCTAACCTAGACCCTCTTACCTATGTCTCCAAAGACACGTGAGTTCCCCTTTCCATCTAAAAGGTACTGGCATCATTTCCAAAATCATTGCTCAACTGCATCCCCAGGTGCCTACATGCCTCACACTCTTCCTTAGGTGGGGTGGGAGATCCACACACAGATGCAAAATGCTTGTTCAAGTCTGATCCTGTCCCACAGCTCAGACCCCACCTGATGTTTCCCTGCCTGGCTCATCAGCATCGTTATTTTCCAGGTTTTCCAGGTAGAATCACTTATCCTTTTATGTGATCTAAAGGCCCCTTTCTGACTTCAAATCTGCGAATCTCTTACACACATCGAGTGTAAGATCCTTTTCTATGATGCATTGATCGCAGGGCTGCATTTCTCTGCCAGCCCTGGGTACATCTGGACACAGCTGGTTTCTGTGCTGCATCCCCTCACACAACACATGGTCGCAGTGTGTTCTCTGCAGACCTCATCTGAAGTCCAGCACGATGAAATGGAGCCGTTCCCTTTGTTTCCGTGGGTTTCAGTGTTTATGGTTATTTCTCCCTGCTATTCAAATCCATTCATTAGAACTTCCTCCTGCTGGCTCAAAAACCACCTCACGATTTGCTCAGGCCAAGATTTTCAAGAGTGTCCAGACACTTTAAGAACATACTCAGACCAGCAAGTGTAAATGTCCTTTTTCTGTCTCTTAATGAACTTGAAATGGATGCAATCCTCCCTCTTTTGAATTTAGACCCCAGAAAAGGCACCAGAGTCTTAATACACTTCTGGGTGGCTCATTTTTTATCGTTCTGCTTGAATCCCACAGAAATGGCCTGGTTTTCAGAAAATGATGAGAAGCATGTTGTAAATGTAGGTCCTCCCGGTGTTTTGTAACAGAATAACTGGAATTTCAAGTATCTGAATTATCTAGATGTGCCTGCAAATCCCATTCTAAATAACCCTACTTTTTCTCCTTTCTTTTTCTTTTTTTTTTTTTTAAGCCATGTTATTAATTATCCTATTTCTTCCAGCTTTGCAATTCATGCATTATCTTCTTTGCTTCACTCCCAAGTCATTAATCAGAATACAGAGGGGTTTAATACCCAGAAAAGAGCTTTTCCACTTGGATTAACTCTCACCAGCAAATGCTGCTGAGAGATATCAACGATTTTCCAGCAAGGCAGGCAGCTCCCTTCTTTGGGGAGGGTGTTACATGGGAAGAACTGTTACTGTTTGGGCAGTAATAATACCTCCTTCTGAGCAAATGCACTCTCTGACAAATCTGTGCAAGTTACTGCACTTTTCTAACTGTTCCATCTGTACTGCTTTGTTACTGCATTTTATTATCTACTCTAATGCCTCTGGTTTCTACCTGCACTTCAAAAGAGATGGATGGTGCGTATCACCTCCAGTATAAAAAGGTGTTTTTCCCCCTATAGCCAATTTTCAGCTAATTTAATATACCTGTTTTTCTATTACCTTACAAGGCTGAGTGATATAATTCCTTTGAACAAAGACGACAGTTGCACAGCACGAATAAATGCTATGTAGCTTCCCAAGGAGACAAGACTGAGCAATGGTTGCTCTAACCTTTCCTTTTTTTTCTCTTATTTTCCTCTCATCTGAGGTCTATTTTTATTCAGTAATTTTATTTGAGAAACAAAATGAGAAAAGGACATTGCTATTCTTGGAAACCTTCCAAAATGTTACAGAAGCAGAAGGCTTGGAGGAGGGGTACACAGCATCTGCCTCAGAAGACCATTTTATGGTGACAACCAACAATATCATCACGACAGTGTTAGGAGCATGATACTGGAGTGTCATTTACTTCATTCTGTGACCAGCCTTGGATTCGGACTACAGAAATGGACACAGATTCTAATAAATATAATAAAAAAACCCCGAACAACTTGGTCAGTCCTGGCCCAGGCGCTCATCTCCCTTGGCTCAGCCTGAGGTGTGGAGTACAAACATAATGTGGAAGAGCAATGCTGGAGAGTGATTCATTGGAGGAAACAAAACCCTCTGACAACAAGGTGATTCACACCTTGAGTGCTAATGGCGTTTTGCAGTAACTTCACTTTACTGATTTTGCATTTCCATATCAAATGATTTACAAGCACCTGCATGTGCTCACAGGTTTCTATGTGTGCACTCAGAAGTTAAACAACCGTACATTTCATGGGGTTTCTCTTTGTAGATAAGAAGCCCAATAGCATATTTGCTATTGGAGACCTTTAATTGGGAGGGTACTAGGAGAAACTCAGGGTAATAAAATATACATCATGGTGCATCGTCTCTGAGCTCTTTCAGCTCTTGAAAAGCTAAGGACCAGGCTCTGGTAGCAAACTACATGGATATAAACACAAAAGATGGGTTTGATGAGAAACGGCCCCAGTTCCCATAAAAAATAAACCCAGAAACTTCTAAATGCACCTATACACTTCACAGCCCTGGATTTCAGGGGCGGCTGGGCACCCACGCACAGTTGGTGAATTGGCCATTAATGTCTTTCAGAAAGGTTCTCATTTCTCACAGACTTCAGTCAGGGGTGAATTTCCATTGACTACGTGGATGGGTCTTTAGTTTTCATCAAGTTTATTTCCTTTCAGCAGAGGAGTAGCTAACTAAATGCTAACAAGGGGATGGGGTATTTTGTGCTTTTCTGCTAAAGAGTCACTTGCAGCATCTACCAAGAAATAATTAGAACTGCTGTTTTTGTGGTTCACTTGTTTTCTCCCTCTTTGTCCTTTTATGCTCAGCTCTTTGTGGCAGAGGATGCAGCATGTGCCAATGCAAATAGAGAGCAAGCACCTGCTACTTAGCCTCTTGAACTGGAGGTTGTGAGAACTGATGCAACATTGGTCAGAGGTATGAAAGCAGTGAACTGTGCTCTGGAAAGTGGGCACAATAAGGCAGATGATATTGTGATAGGGTTTGTAGAGTGATGTTAGGAACTAGGGGGTAACAAAGCATCGCACTAAACTTGTATTTGGAAGTGCATCACCACCTAGAAGCCCGGCTATACAGACACACTACCCCAAGAACACCTATTTAATGGGGAGGTGCAGTCGTTTCTTCGCTGCCTAAGACAAAGCTACAGAAGTATCCACTCATTTTGCAGTATTATCCTGTTTATAAAACTGCCTTAGCAGTTTAGCTGTCTTAGCTGAGCCGTGTTCCACTTCAGCATTTCAAGATATTTCACCCATTACAAAGCAGGGAATCATTCGCTGATCCTGCTGCTACCTGGGGCAGTCTTAGGTGTTTGCCTTTGCTGTCTTGGAGCACTGTATTACAAGATGTCACTGCACGAGTGGATGCTCTGTGCTCCTACAACCTATTATGTGACCTTCCCAGCAGATTTCAGCATTTCCAACACACTAAACTCCGTAGGTTTCCAGTGCTAAACTAGGGGGCAACAAATGCATCTTAGAAAGTAACAGGACAAACTTAATCTGGACTGCACTTGTTTACTCAAAGTGATTAATTGTCCCTTTTTTTTCCCTCACTGATGTAATTTTCTTTCGTAGTTATCACCTCTACAGTATCTCATTGTCTACTTGTAAGTTCAGCACAAGTGGTTTGCAGTTTGAAGAGCTGACTGTGCACATCCACATGCAACCGTAAAAAGCCTACAAGCTCACAGAGGACTGTGCCCTCCTCGTGACACCAAACATGATGTGACATCCTTAAAACTACACCGCCATGACTCTCCTAAAAGTCATCTTCCTTAGTGAGGTATCTGCTCAGCCGTGGACAAGAGGTGCTGAGCTGTCTTTTCAAGAACAGAAGATGCTGCCAGTCGCTGAAAGGTCCTTGTAATTTGATTTTTTGTAATTGGATTTTCCCACATTTCAGAACTGTCACATTGTCCAGGAGGATTGGGGAGCAACGACTGTATTAGAGGACCCCCATGTTCTGCTTCCCAAAGGCTGGGTTTGCTGCTTTAAGGGGTCAAATGAAATTTCACAGGCAAGACTGAGTAAATCTTTCCCTTGCAAATCCAAAATTTCCAGTATAAACCAGAGCAAGACTGCTGCTAGCAGCTGTCTGCTGGTTTGCATCCATCAGGCAGGATCCAGTGGGTGAGGATCCACCTCATCCAACCTGTCAGTCTTGAGTGACAGGTCTCCTGAGGAAGGTCTGACCAAGTGAGACTTTTGTCTCGTCCTTAAGGAGAGAAGGCTGCTTCCCTTTGATTAAAACAGATTGTGCCTGCTTCCACAGAGATAAAAAAAAAAAATGCTCTGGAAAACACTGCTTTGTAAATCTGTAGAAGCCTTTGTAGTGCTGTGCTGTAGTGATTTTATTAAAGACAGTAGCAATAATACAAGATATCAAGACTGTTATGTCAGGGGTGTAAAGAAGGATTGGACTGAAATTGAAAAGTACTACCTCTGGTTTGGGAGTCCCAAAAGCCCAAATTAGAGGAAATGGGAGAATTCCACTCAATAAATACCTGCTTTCTCTGTTCTGATATTCTTCCCAAGGCATCTCTTATTGCTCTCTACCAAAGGCAAGATACTGAACTAGATGGACCACTGGAAAGATCCTGTTTGGCCTCTCTGATGTTCTTGTATTACTGAACTGGGAATAACCTGAGATAAATAATGCTCCTGCTCATGTCGATCGTGTTACATGAGTTAACTGGCTGGTATAGGTATGATTCAAAAGAGGTCACTCATCTAACCTTGAAAATTTTCAGCAGCACCCAAGTGTCTTTTGAGCTGAACTGGCCAGAAATCAAGGAGTCATTGCACATAAAAAATGCAGGGTTAGGAATGAATGGTCCTTCCATACTGGAATGAACTAGGAAGGTTTCCAGCTAAAGAAATCTCATTTCAGTTCTGTGAGAAGCTCCATGGTTGGGTGATGGTCCCAGCTAGGACAGAGGAGAGGTTTGTGGACAGGATAGAAATGAGCATTCATTCACTAGCTGAAAATAAGCCAGGGCAGGGAGGTGAATACAGACACCCTCTGTGGGCACATCCCAATATCATGCTTTCAGCTGCTCTGCTGTGACCACTTTCTTCCTAGGGCTCTGTCTAGAACTTGCATCCTTCCCTGCTGATATCTTCCTGCCACATTTCAATGAAATACTTCAATGAAAATCTCACCCAACATCTCCAGACCTTCACAGGCAAGGGCAAGAGTCACCAGACTCAAAGCCTGGTCACCTCTGAATGCAGAGCTCTGGAGATCGCAGCTCTGGGACGCTACTGAGAACAAGGAGAGGTTACTCTGTGCGACAGGAAGGCAGAGCTCGGGGTGAGGTACTGTACCGAACGGTAGCTGCACTGAGTATAAAATGAAACACAATTTACATAGCTCTCCATTTCACAGAAAGCCGGTGCGGGGGGAGGACGACTGATCTTGGTAACTATTTGCCTTCTGACATCAGAAACCTCTGATGCAGCGCACAAAACTGCCGTCGCAAAATCCCTGATCAAGAATATGAAGCTCCTTCCCCTCTTCACAGCTGCGTCCTGCTTCACGCCCCCAGGTCCTTCTTTCTTTGTACTACAAGTGATGAAGTTGTTTTTTCCAGATCACATGAGCCAGGATGAAGGGGGAAAATCCTGCCAGGAACAGAGCTGGGCTGCAACTTGAACCTGATCAAGAGGAGCTACAGAGCAGTACCCTGAGAGCTATATAAGAATGTGCTCAGCACAAGAGCAAACACTTTTTCAGGTGAACGACTCTGGTGAATCAGCCATGCATGTGAATGAAGATACCGTTTCAAGGAGGCTTGGAGCCACTGACAAAACATGTTTGTATTTCATCATCGCTAGCCTTGTTGCCTTACTCGTCTTTGCATTAGCCACCGTCATGGTCTTAGTCACTCAGAGGATGGTAAGAAATTTCTTACTTTATTCACTGGCTTTTTCTTTTTTTCTTTCTTTCTTTCTTTCCTTCTTTGTTTTTTTTTTTTAACCTACTGCTTTCCAAATATTATTCTGTGGCCAGAAAACCAGTTGCTGCCTCCTGTTATAACGACACACACGTAAATCAGGGGAGAGAAAGACGAAACAAAGAGAGAAAAGAACTTTCAAAAAAAAGACAACCTTTCTCCATGAGCAGCATGCCTTTCTAGCATGCACTTTCTACTCAGTAAATGGAAGTAGAAATAATCCAAGATGCAAGCCACCCTCTGTCCTGGCTAGTTAGGAGGAAAGGTGGAGAGAAGATAGAAGTTCTGTCACTTCTTTGGAGACTGACCACTGTCTGACACAATCTGGGCGGGTAGTGTCTACGAGTGCTCCTCTGAAATACTGCTCTATTTCAGTAGTGGACATAACACAAGATCCTGTGCGGTGCTGTCTGCTGGGATGCAGCGTGATATGCTGAAGCAGAGCTCTCTTGAACCACCCAGAGCCATGGATGGGGGCAAAATAGTTCCCTGCTGCTCTCTCTTTTGTCAGTCCTGTTCTTGGGTGTGATTTTTAATGCAAAAGAAGAGCTAGAGCAAGGATGACTGAGGATGTAAGCGAGCCAAGGTCTCGCAAAAACAACACTTCCCTCTGCCTACAGACATTTTTTTCCTTCTTAAAATAAAGAGGACTGCTGTCAAGTGGAGGTTGAATGGGGAATCAGTGAGACAGTTACAGCCAGGGCAGAGGGACAGGTGGTTGTGACGATAAAAAGTGTATTTCTAATCTTACCAGAAACACTGCCATGAACTTCGCCAAGGTAAAAATACCAGATTAGAAGTTGTACAGGCTTTGAAATCTCACTGCAAAAAATCTAAGCACTGAAGTACCTCCACTACTATTCATAGAAAGAAAGCACCAGTGCGGGGCTGCTGGAGGAAGTTGGCCATGGAAAACAAAAGATGATCTTTCAGTTCAGTATTTTCTCTTACTAAATTTACCCTGTACAGTTTGCATGACTGTGTAGGCACATTACCCAGAAATTAAACCAAGAAGGCTTGACTGATACTTCTTTAAGCTGCACCATAGAGAAGCTATTTACCTGAAATCAGACTTCTTCCAAAAGAGCAGCAGTTTGGGCAAAGTTTGAATGAGACATGGGGGTTTTCAAGTGATAAATAGTGGGACATTAAGGGAGATCTTTAAAATAACAGCCTGGGTAATTACAGAATTGCCACAGCTTTCCTATATAATGGGGATTTCATTTGTACTTATTATGAAAGTAAGCATTAAATTACCTCTCCATCAGGATAAATGTAGTTACACTAGTTGCCAGAGGAACAATATTACTGAAAGACTCGAGGTTTTCATTTAAAAGAGTAATGACATTATTGCAGCTGCTTTGGAAATTAGTTTGGCTGAAGGAGAAAGTAGGAAGCCGAGGTGTGTGAGAAACACAAATAAAATCGAGCAGCAATTTCACGTTGTGAAAGGAATTTGGCAGTAGAAACATAACTTTTGTTCCTGCCCTCAGGGAGCCAAAAGACCCTCAGTTCAGAAGCAGCACGGTCATTCTCCATTCACGACAAATTCAGTTCTTGAATATCCAGACCAGGGAACAAATGTTGACTCTGTGAGACAGATTCCTTAAGAAACTCCAGGACTTGCTCCAGAACCACGTTAGCACATGGACACACTGTCAGCCGAAGACTAGACACACACACACACACACACACACACTGCTTTGGTAAATAGCGCTGTGCTTGGGCTGAGCATCTTGCAGTATTGTCTTCAGCAGCTCCAGGACAGGAGGTCTGGGTGGGTTCCCATACTTGGAGCTACTGAGTCCTGTTGCTGTAGGGATCAGAGCACAATCAGTTGGCTTAATTATTTTCTTTGTAACTTCTGAAGAGAGGACCAAAATTTTGTGTGATCAGCCTTTTGGGAAGACTTGGTTTTCCCTCCAGATGTTGTTATCTGGATTATGTGAGTGGTCCTTGACTGCAGGGGCAATGCTAGCAACTTCATCCCATCTTTATGCTGAGCTGAGATAGAAACATTTATGTTCCTCTGCTCAAAGGAGTGGTCTTAGGGACAATGCAGGCCTTAGACCCATGCTTCGGGTACCACTGCATTAAGAGGAGGCTTCTGGTGGAAAGCAGATCACACAGAACCCCTGGGCTCATGGCAAGTACAAGACAGTTGTCTGCTTGTCTCCTGTTTGATGAATTTACCCTGGCCTAGTTTATGATGAAGGAAGACACATTGCAAATGAAAAACCAGACTGTGCTGAAACAAGGCTTTCACATCACCTGGCAAGCGTCATTTTTTTTGGAACTAAACTACGTTTTTCAAAACTAACTACACACAGTGCTGAAGTCAGTTCAGTTCTTCAGCTTTCACCTGCAGAATACCTGGGCTTCAGGCCATTCACTTGTCTCGATCCTTCACAAGGGACTTTATTTTCCTCTGGAATAAGAAGTCCCTATCTGGTGGCCTGTAACCTTCTTTTTCCTTCTTAATGCTGCTAATAAGAGTGCAGACACCTCCATCCTTCTGCCTGCTGCATTCCACTGCTGCTGGATATCTGTACATACACTCCTCTAGGTAGATACTTATGTATGGACAGGTATGTATAAATTCAGGGAAAGATTATGGGCGGAAAGAACCAGACAAATGTAATTTTAAGACACACAGACCCTAGGAAATCCCATGCTGTGCTGCGAGGTGTGCTGTGTCCCACACACAGGCCACCTACCTCGATGAACAAATTCCGTGCAAATTTCCAACGTCCGTAATCTGGGACAATCCACCACTGCTCTGCATTTTCCAGACTTCATATTTTTATCCAAAGTGCATCGACAAAACTTTTCAGCACCGTTAAGACACCAGTGTAGCAAATGATAAGTCAGTTAAAATAGTTCTAATTTTCTGATCTAGTCTTTAAGGCTGCTGGAGTCAAAAATGTAAAACCCCGTTAGCAGAGGGACTGGCATAACCAGAAATTGCTCCTGCAGCACATAGCTCGTTCCTGCACTATCTCCTTGGTGACTGACGTCAGTTTAAATTCAGTCTTGCCATGGGCTGCCCAACCGGTGCCTATCGGCCCCCTCTGGTGGACAACCCTGACAAAACTTAAAAGAAAAAAACAAAACAAAGCACTGAAAATCGCCCCTGAAAGCAGACTGCCTACTTGTTGCACACCACGGGAAAACTACTGAGGCGTTTTAGAAGGAAACTGCGCTGTTCCAGCTCTTGCCATCGGTATTCTGTACAGTGACAGTCACCTGCTCTCTAGAGCTGTCACTTTAATAGCTTTTGCCAGCACTGGAGCCACTGAATTTCACACCAGGCTCTGTTTCCTGCGATGCTCATTCTCAGAGCAGTTGTGAGGACAGCACTCAGCATCCTGGAGTTTTCATGTCTAGTTTCTACATCTGCCTCTTGGCAACTCAGGGCTCCCCACCTAAGGTGTCAGTGCCTTCCTTTGCCTCAGCCAGAGATGGGGAATGGTGCTTTGAGGCAGGAGAGCCTTGAGGCTTTTCTTCAAATTGCAAAAAATTCCTTCGAGGACAGAATTCCAAAGAGGTCATCCCTGCAGAGGAACTGTGTGCCCACACTCTTGGGAGAGCCCCAGACCTAGTGAAGCTGACCCCAGACCAGTTCTGGGAGCACTGTGGTTTTGAGGTGTGTTTTCTTGGGCTTTCTAGAGGCAGATGCATACTTCAGAGATCTCTGGTTACATGAATATTCACAGTTCTCACACAGGACATTAGAATGACCCTCTGGCAGCAGCAGTCTGTCTCTGCTTGGGGAAATCTATTGTAAAATGATTAAAGAAGAAAGACATTACTTTCACCGGCACCTGATTATCATTTGCTCTAATGAAACAAACTCAAAATTACTCTGCTTCCTGAGTGGAAACTGAGACCCTCCATCATCAGCACCCAGATCACTCCAGACAGGGCAAAATCCATTGTCATGAATTCTTCCTGAGCTGGCACTGTACAATTTAATTCTTTGGGCTCCTACTGCCTGCCTCTTTGCATTCCAAATTACAGCATTACAGGCAATATTTTTGCTGTTTAGAAAAGAAAGAAGTAATGCCAGTAATATTTCAAAGCAAGCACTGAAGTTTTATTTTAGTATCTCCTCAATTGTCACTAAATTGAATTGCATTAGTAGCTGCCTTTTTCACCCGCTGGGAGATTTCCCCGGTGAGAAGACAATACATTACTGCATTTTAATTTTGTTTCTGTTGCTCTGACTACAAAGCAAGCTGCGAGCCATCGGCCTTGTCCTGCTTGCCATCTCCAAAGGAGGGCTGCAAGGTGAACGGTTCACTGCTGATAACATCTCAATCACTTTACCACTTCTCTGCATGCAGCAGTAGATGTGCCATCTGATTTCCTTTAGCATAATCTATCTGGGGCAGAGCATCATCTTTCTCCCATGCAAAAAAAAACAAAACCAAAAAACCTCAACTTTTAATTCTCTGCAGAGGGCAGAAATGCTCCTACAGTGCAATGGAAAGTAATGTTTCCCCGAGTGCATGTGAGAGGGACAGCCCAGTGCAAGGGGCCAAGATGGGAGCTGAGAAGCTCTGGCAGATGGTCCTTGGGGGTGTTTTCAGCTGGGGCTGTTCTCAGTCCCACATTTGATGCTACGAGTGCATAGGAACCACGAGAATCTGGGAAGAAGGGTGTTGTGTAGGGGACCAAGTAGCTTGGAAATGTTTTTTCAAAGAGCAGCTCTAGATTCCCCTTCATCTAATCCAGCAACTTTCTGTACAGAAATACTGTCTCAACAGACAGTTTCTCCCCTGTTTTCCATAAGTGTGGGGTGAGACAATGAGCAAATCGTATGTTACGGATACCCAAAATATGAAGCACGTATACCATCGCTGTGCAAGACACAGCATTATGGCACGAGACTGAAGGATAACAGTGTTTTGCTGGGATCAGATGCAGCTCCACACTTCAGCCACGGTTGAAAACAGGGTCACATTGGGCCAAAGTCTAACTAGAAGTGTTGTTAAACATTTAAGGCTAGAACAGTAAGTACCACAAGCAGACACAACATGACTTCTCTCACTGCCCGACCATCCTCCTTCTCCCCACACCACATGTGATCCTATTTACACCCAGAAAGAAAGTGCTTATGTTTTAAGACCACTGTGGGTGAAATTGTGTCCCACCACAGGCGTAGTCTGCCTCATTTCTCCCAGGAGGTGATTAGATGTTCTGCCAAAGCTGGTACCAGCTTCCCAGTTTTCTTCTTCTTGGACATCCCGGTCGGTCACTGGAAAAGACTCCCCAGGGAAGTGGTCACAGCACCAAGTCTGTCAGAGTTCAGGGAGTATCTGGACAGTGCTCTTAGTCATACAGTTTAGTTTTAGGTAGTCCTGTGAGGAGCAGTGAGTTGGACTTGATGATCCTTTTGAGTCCCTTCCAACTCCAGATATCCTGTGTTTCTATGCTAAACTGGGCCTGGCCTGGTCAGCCTACACAGTTAGCCCAGGTAATTGGTATCCAGATAAGAGGAGCTGCTTTAGGCTAGTCTGAACAAAACCCACTCCCTGATAGTGAAATCACTGTGAGACTCTCTGGTGTGTGTGAGTGAAGGGATGTGACACAGAGTTCCAAGCGTTGAGGAACTCTCGGTATCTCTCCTCTGTTGTTGGAAGAATTTCTTTGCTCCTCGAGGGCATCACTGGAAGTTTATGAGCTGTTGGTGACTTTACTTGCGTGGAAGTAATGTGCAAGCAAGCACAGGCTTCAGGGTTGTATGTTTGGATGTCAGAGAGGTGTGACAAAACAGAAGCAAGACCACAGATGAAGCCTACCGTGTGTCACACTTGAAGACTGTTTCCTGAGAAGTTCTCAAGCCAGGCTGACTGACAACTTCTTCCTGTGCCAGTCTGACACTTGGAATTACATCCAAGCAAGAAGTAGGAGGAGAGGTGAAGCATGACAACATTGTCACTCTAAGACCTGTTCTGGGGGTCTACAGCTTTTATTTTCATCCAACCACTGGCTTCCCAGGGACAGACACTGGCTCTCAAGGGTGTCCAGTCCCTCTCTGTCCTACTCTCTCCAAGCTCTGCAAGCCATGGAGTGAGGCTCTCATGGCTTGTGCTTCCAAAACAGCCCCAAACAAAACCCACACACATTTCTTACCACCACGAGGGAACTGCTGGTTGTGTCAGAAATGTAGATTTTCTACAGTAGAAAAAAAGGGCCAGTGAGGGGTGACTGAGGATGATACCTGGATGAGCACAGAGGTTGTTGGGGCTGTTTGCTCCTCAGCAATCCCTCACAGATCTGTGAGGCTCTCTAGGAGCCACATGCTCTGTAGTGGCTGGCACTGTGTCCCTGTGCATCAGGCTGTGTATTGTCTCCATGGCATGGATACAAACTTTTAAGATCCACTTTTAAAGCAGGGCTGTAATTGAATATGGATATGCCCTGCTCCCAGAATAATCATCCCTTCTCTTGCTTCTCTTTCAGGCAGCTGATCCTGCCATGGAGGGCATCGCGAAACCTATCAGGACAGGTAAGACACCTAAACTGACTCTACATGTCATTTGTCTCAACTGTCATGCAAATATTGCCCAGCATCACAAATGAGCCAGATCTGCGCATCTTAATATTTCACATAAAGTCTCTTTTTGGTTAAAAGCCAAGGTAGTGGAAAAAAAAAAAAAAAAAAGAAGAAGAAGAAAAAAACTTTCAAATTACTCGGTACCTCCGGAAACCAGCACATGGCTGAGGAAATAACAAGTGTGTCTGAATTTGCCCTGAGGTGTCTTTTTGCCAGAGGATGTGAACAACAGTCTGACTATTAGGTCTTATTTTAAGGGCTGACTCTTGCACATGTGGGCGTAACGTGCCCATCCTCACAAAGACCAGGTGCAGATGTGTTGGAACATTATTTCAAACCAACTGAACCTCCTCCTGTCCTCCTCTGGCCTGGAGCAGTCATGTGTTTCCTACTGGTTTGTGGGGAAAGGAAGAGGTAGGCTCAGAAGGGGCAAATGGAGGACAGTAGTAAGAGGCACAGAGCGAGGAATTAAGACAGGGAGGGTATGAGCACTAGGAGCCCAAAATAGGAAAAAACCTAACTACACTAGCAGAGACAGTGTACCAAAATTCTGCTTTTCCTCCGCATAAACCAGGAGGACCAGTCTTTACTTCATTGATATTGCCTCCCTGGTTACATGGCCCTTAGCACCACGTATTTTGACTTCTTGCACAAGTTCATACTCAGTCCCTGAAGGGCGGAGATACCATCACTTCCCACTCTACAGAAGGGAAAAATGAATGAGCATTCATCTAGAAGTGTTGGCAAAATGGGAAAATGAAGTTGAAAGTCCAGAGAGTCCTAATCCTGTGACTGTCTTTTCTGCAGCCATGTTTTTGTCCACAGATAATGTGATGCAGCATTTAGGCAACACATACCCTATCTTGGATAACTTTTGAATCTGGGACTCTTCTGTATTGGGTTTTTTTCCAGCCTACAGGTGTCAAAGTAGTCCCTGGATGTCACTTTGTCCTTCCTGAGAAATTCCCATCTTGCCCACCCATCATTTTTTGTGTTTTACAATTCTCGGAGGGATGTCCTAGCACATCCTGAGCACATCTTGCTTTCTCTTTATCAACCTAAGTCCTTCTTAGTTTTCTAGTGTTTTATTTTGTATCTGAATCTCCTCAGAAATAAAGCAGTCTGAACATAGAAGGCATAAATAAGGGCATCGGGACAATCACATCACAGCCTCACTCCAGTGTGTCCCAAAAGGTGCCCAAAAAAGAGCTTTGCAAACCTAACAGGCTGCCCGTGGTTCCCCATGACAACAGAGAGTCCCCAGCACCTGCAAGATGATACAGAGACTGTAGGTCAGTATTTTTCAAGGCAAAGCACAAGCAATACTGGCATTCCCAGGAGAAGGAGGAGAGGTCTCACTAGTCCAAAAGGATATTGCAATATATCTAGATACACATATATAGTTCTGTATTTCATATTAGACACCCTGTGCCAATCGCTTTCTCTCCTGATCAATAACAGGCAGGTGGCAGGCAGGAGGGATGTGCTTTCTCCAGGAATGTACAAGATGACAGTTTCATGAGCCAGGAACCTTTCTATTTTTGGGTCAACATCAATTACAGGCACCCTCTTGCCCTGAATTCTGCTGCTAAATCTGAGGTGATGCCATCAGTGGAAAGACAAAGGAGGAAGTGATAGAGAAACTCCACAGGGCAGGAAAAGTTCCTGGAAGGTGTTTTCAATGGGTGTGGGTGCTGTACCAGCCTACCCCTCACTGCCAATCAGTCTCTATCGTACGTCGCTGGCGGAGGAATAGAATATTTAAGTGTGGGTGCATTACAATGGCCTTTTATTTTTCTCTTAAAGTGCAGAAAACAGGGTTAATTGATTAATATATATGCCACTGGATAATTTACTGAGGCAGGGAGCTCTCTCATATCCTGCCAGGCATTGGTCTCTGACTTCTAAGCAGGGAGTTGTGGCAACCACTGCAAGGTCTGACCCAGCAGCTGCAGATCAGCAAGGACTAGAAGCATAGGAACCATCACAGGATGTGGACTGCAAGAGACTGAAGGTCCTGTGGATTTAGATTTGGAACCATGTCTGCATCTCAGGCAGCCCAGATGTTGATAGTGTAATTTGGTTGTGTTTTGTACCCACATTCTTTGAACGAGGGCTTCCAAGCCCTACGTTGTAAAAATGGGCAAGCAAGCAAAATATGAGCATTGCCAAGGTGCCAGATGGGTGCCCAGCCTTGCTCCAGCCCTGTGTTGGTACTGATGGTGGGGCTGAAGGTACCTGCTGTGCAAAACATCTCGGAGCTGCTAGTGGGGGATGCAGGACTGTGCTGGTGGAGCAGCTGGGGTTGACTCAGGCAGAGACTCGGTTGTAATGCAAATGGACAGTGGTCCCGACACGGCTACTTCTCTGAATTAATTTTATGATGTTAAAGCAGGAAAAAACATGATCATTTCATTTAGATTTCCAATGAGATTATGTTCTATTATTAGCTAAACACCAGTGGGCACTAAAGCAGATTTATAGAAGCTTTACGTTCCTGACTCAGCTGTCAGTCCTCAATGGATGGGTTTGCAGGAATCCGCAGGCAGCAGCTGAGAGCGATGCAATGGCAGCTAATTAAATGTTTGTGTGAAAAATGATATCAATCTCCTCAAATCCTCTGTTCTGTTGTCAGTGGCGTATCTGAGCAAGAGGGGGAAAGAATTAAATTCATCATGAGCTAAATGTGAAGTGTTCTTTCAGTGGAAATATATCCACATTTTATAAATAGCAATGTACATATTAATATAGGCCAGAGACGTATTATTGTTGGGTTTGGTTTTTAGAGAGAAATTTATGATGTGCCAGCATCTGGAGATGTTTAGCCCTCATCACCTCCTTGCTGTCCTCTCTGAGTCTCGTTTCCCCATAAAGGCTGTAATCTCAGACCGATGACTTTTCTTGTTAATTTGAACTGCGAACACATGATACCAGGTTCTCTTCTCATTTATAAAAGGAAAAACCTGCAGATGCATACACCACACACAGTATTTATAGCTACTTTTGTCTGGTGGTAAGATGCATTAGCAGCTGATGGAGAGACCAGCAAAGAAAATCCAGCATCCCATTCAGATTTTCAATGGGAATTAGGTTTCCAAATAAAATTTTAGCTCTGAGAAATTAATACAATACAGGTGACATTCCCATCCTTGCTACCCTAGAGTAAATCAGAGGGAAGCCAGCGAAACAAACAAGGCTTTCCAGATTTGCAACAATATCTCTGAGTGTACTTTGACCTACAATTAAATCTGGTCTGTTCCAGGCTGGCATTGTCCCAGTGCAACACTGATGAAATTGTTGGGTTGTTAGTCACAAATCCCATGATGGTGGGTTCTTCGGAAATGGATATTTCACCATTAGACTGTATAGATTTTTGTCTTCTGAGCTTCAGTGCACGTATGTGTTTGTGTGCAGCGCTGTGAAACTGTATAAGGTTCTGCCTGCCTGCTCTTGGGAGGTCAGGGCAGATGAGCTGTCCTTCTCAGTTCACAAAATATTGGCAAGTCTGGGCTTGCAAATGCTGGAAAGCGCACCACGCACACATCATCCTAGGCGAGCATCCGGAGGAAACTGCAGCTAGACAGATTCCAGTCAGTCATAACGGGGGCTGGTTGCATATTGAATTAATAACGAGATGATCCGTATTGCTGCAAGACAATGAATGTTAGATCTTCCATCTCTCCAAAACTTAAAATGCAAGTTATAGATGAATATATATATATACACGCATGAGAACAGCTCATTAAATTATGTGACCTATGCCACACTGATGAGCAGGTTTGAATAGTTTGGGCCTCAAACTCTACAATTTTTGCCCTAGCCATTTGTGCAGTGCTGAGTTCTTAAGAGGTTCTTCTTAAATTTGGAGGAAAGAAAGGGATACTTCTAAAGTTTATGTATTTTGGATGGAGGTCAAATTGGCAGCTGAACTCAGTCACCTTCCAATGCACAGGACCAGAGCGAGAGTCCTTGGGCTCTCAAGGACCACAGGCACTTGGTGCTTGTGTGACAGGCACAGCCACAAGCAGAGGCCAGCTCTGCCACTGAGCCCAGGAGAAGACATCACCCAGCTGGCACTTGCCACAGCATCACTTGGCTGGGACAGTCCTTCAGCACCAGCTGGCAGCTGTGTGTAGGACACTTAACTGGAAGGAGAGAGTTAAAGATAACTACGGGGACTTCAGATAACTGCTGCTGAAGATTAAGATGAGGCGAGTTGTGCTAATTCTAGCTTGCTGACAGAGGTGTATGACATCGTCTTGCCCACTATTATAAGCACTTAAATTGGTGGAGGGTGTGGAGGAATTGAAAGCTGGTTACTGCCTGCTTCTACTACTTCATAAAATAAGTTCAGGTTTTTGACCTGCCCTTGTGCCTGTCCGCACTCAGCCTCCAGCTAGTTGTAGTGCCATACACACTGCAGAGGAGTCTCACTGTAAGAGGTGAGTGGTACCAGCACAAGCTTCAGAAACCCCATTTGAGGGGCTTTCCATGCCTGGGCAACACCACTTTGTGCCCTGGCATGCCACTTTCAGCTCTTGGTTTCACTGCCCTTTGTCTGTGCTCCTGTTACACTCATCGCAGAGGTTAGGAAAGGGAGGCAGCCAGCAGTGAGAAGAGTGTTGCATGCAGAGCCACATGTCCTTGGACCCGGCTGGCAGCAGCCCTTATGTCCACAAGTCCCACAGCCCTTGGATTCCTCCCGGCTGAACAGGGTCCTCTGGTGTTTGATGAGCCTCCTTCCATTTTGCACCATAGGTGGAACTCATGGGAGTGTCAGTGAGGCTGCAGCTCCTTCCTGCTGTTGTGTCCCCTTTGGCTTGGTGGGGAAAAGCTGCATTAAGCTCATGGAAATAGACTGGCCCTTTCCCTCAGGGCTGCACCCTCTGGATGCTCATCCTATGGTAAAAGGGGTCAGGAAGACAAAAGTGAATTATCTCCTGAGAACTGCTTTGGGACAAAATGGTCTAAATAATGGTCTAAAAATGGCTTCCTATTAAGACTCCTTCCTTATCAGCAGACTTCCTTAAAGTAGCCTGATCTACAGCTTCTTTGCATCACAGCAGACAATGAAACCTGTGTGGTCTCCTTGGTACTTAGTCCTAAATGTAGCTTTGCTTTTCCTCCTCCTCACAGTATTTCTAAGCTCATATAATCCTATTGACTTCAGTGGGATTACCTCTGATTTACACTGTTACTAGTGCAAAGCCAATTAGGCAATCTGATAGAACGTATCCATCGATCAGTCCTGAAACTCTTGCAATTTCAGTCTCTCCTGGCTTGCTAATAAAGGAATTAATTTGAGAAATAAGACTAGAAAACAGTTATAATCTGCCTCAGCAGAGCGAGAAATGGAAATACTTTTTTTTTTTTTTCCAAAACTTGCCTTCTCAGAAACCCATCTGATGACACCAAATAAATGGTTCAAACACAGACACACAAAACTTGCTGACGTCGGTCAATGCGAGTACAGCTTTGGAAATGCAAAGTGTGGGTAGATCAGTGAGGGGTAGATCTAGAGAGATGCCGTGAACATCATGAGACAGCACATGACTGATGGGGCTCCTGGCAGCACCAGGCGGCTCATGTGCAGGCACAGCACTATGCTGGCTTAGCAGATGCTACAGGGATGCAGCTTCCAACGTCTGCTTAGGGGGATTTTCTGCTTTATAAGGTAAAACCCCCAAATGCCACCAAGTTTCTGTAAAAATACTCTCCCTTTTTGCAGGACACTTGTAATGCAAGTGGGCTCAGCGTGCTGACTGTGCATTACCAGAGAATGCTGCTGACACTGTGGCAGCTTTAGTATGAAATAAGGGCCAGAAGGGATTTCTCCTGTCCTGTGCCATAGGTCCACATCTCTGAAGTGTCTGTGCACTCACTATATTGATGTGATTAAAATCAGGAAAGTAAACTTTGGGTTTTTATTTGGGGATTTCCAGTGTGGCCAAGGGACTTTGATACACAACTTACTCATTCTTGGAGTGCAGTGAGCATCTGATGCATCAAAGGTGTTTCAGCTACTGAAATCACAGAAAGACTGCAATTCTTTCCAGACATCCATAGCCTCTTTCTCCAACATTGGCTCCAAAGTGTGCAATGTTACAAATAGGGGGACTTGACTGTGGGATCAGCTTCTCCCTGATTTATCCATCCTCTTGACTATTAGAAATCAGTCCAGGCAGATACTGCAAGGGTCTGGAGATTCAAATCCCTTTTTTACACCTGTAGTTTCATGAATCATATGAAACGTAAAATCCTTGTCTCACTCTGCATTTAGTAGACTCCTCCTTGTTCCTGTAAGGACATAGAAATATGTTATAGAATCATAGAGATGTCTGGGTTGGAAGGGACCTCTAGAGGTCATCTGGTCCAACCCCCCTGCTGACAGCAGGGACATCCTCAACTAGA
>JAAGNO010012423.1:4011-18024 GCA_033439905.1 Ceryle rudis | reverse complement strand
GCTGAGGCATAGGAAGCTCCATGTAAACATGAGGAGGAACTTTTTCACATTGAGGGTGACAAAGCACTGGAACAGGCAGCCCAGGGGGTTTGTGAAGTCTCCTCCTCTGGAAAGATTCAAAACCTGCCTGGATGTGTTCCTGTGTGGCCTGCCCTAGGTAATCCTGCTCTGGCAGGGGGGTTGGACTTGATGATCTTTCGAGGTCCCTTCCAACCACTACCATTCTGTGACATATCCCCCTTTTATTTCAAGACTTTCTTAATCTGACTTTAAATATTAGTGTTGATCACATAGTGATGGTGTTTTCAGGTAGCAAGTATTTTTTTATTTGATTGAATTTCCTCTCAGTAAGCTAGTTGCCAGTAAATTTACTGGTGAGTATATTATTTCAGCAGTAGTGTTTTTCTTCTAAACCATGAAGAAAATCATGGGTTTATGGAGATAATGTGGATCTTCCTATTTTTACATTTCACATTTGGCTTTCTTCATTATTTCAAGTATAACTCCACCAACCTCTTTTTCAGTGCCAAGTCTGAAATATCTTGTTAGTTTGCCAAAGAGAAGTCCTTCAGTGCTGCATTTACTCTAGTTCTTTACAACTTCGATACGAGACAGCACAGTGGAGCTTGAGTTTTTGTCACTGAAGGTCACATTTTCAAACTGAGAAGTGTTACTAGTGATTAGATGTTGCTCTTGCAGCAGCAGCCTTTCTGATTTTTTTTTTTTAATAATCCTACAATTTTTTCTACTACTAGTCCATTTTTTTTCTTCCAGAATCCTACCTTTGCAATTGCTGCTCTATATGGCTTGTCAATTACAAGTAAAGTAAAAATATTTTTTTCCTTCTTCTGTTCTGTTTGAAGAGTATGAGATTTGCAGGAGTAATTATCTCATTATGTATGATTTGTTCTCAAGTGAATGTGTGGTGAAAATTCCAGAAACTTTTTGACTCCTACTACTGTATTGTCATTGATTCCAGTATTCTGCCTGCTGGACTTTAAAAGGTTTATGTAAAATTGTCTTCGGAGAGCTTTGCTGCATGTGCTTAGTTTTTCTGCTTTCATAATAAGAGTTTATCTGTCAGAATCTTTCTGTTAACAGAGGTTCTAATTAGGATGTACTATGTGGTAATGCATAGCTTGCCCTTTGTTGGAACGAGTTGTCTGTCACTTGGAAGTGTTAGTGTCTTGTGCTTCCATCTTAAATTTGACTTTGAAAGATTTTGAACCTGGAGTTTGCATAAATCGATCAAAAAATACCTACGCACAAGTCAGTGCAATTGATGTTTGAAGACTTGCAGGTTTATTTCCACAGATACAATCTGTACTTTTTTCACGAGGTTAAGATATAGTTCAATGAAAAGTTGCACCGATGATCTTGTTTCCCTTGTCATAAGGTTAATGGTTATTAACAGCAACAGCAAACAGGAAATTAAGTAATTGTCAACACTGCTTCCTGCATTTGTGTGGTACCTTTGTCCCTCCACCATCCATGCAGTGTTAAATAGCATTTAAAAACATGTTAGCTTTACCTGTCGTTCCTCAGGGCTTTTCTTTTATGCAGATTTAGTGTCATTTAGACCTGTAATAAAGGATGATGTCCGTTAGCTTGTGCTTGGCTGGTAGTACTGAAGCAGCCTGTTTGTGCTGAAACTTTCTGCCACTTAACCTTTAGCAGCCAACACTTTTAAACACAACACAGAGGAGCAGAATCAACCCACTGCTTGTACCTGCTCGAAGCCTTTCTCTGTCCTGGTTAGGAATAAAGTTTGGCTGCAGTATGGGAATTGACTCGGAGCAGCTCTGAAGGGAAGTAGAAATTCGGCTCCTACTACAGCGGTTACGTATAACTGGAAAAGTAGGTCATTGTGGCAGGGAGGAGTCCAAACAGCCGCCTGGTTGCTGCAGCAACGACCTACTTTAGGAAACTATTTTTGTTGATTCATATTGAAATGTTCTTACAAATGGTATAAGGAAATGATCAGGTTATGAGACATGGAACAATGAAAGCTACGGAATTCGTAGACTCCCTTCACTGCCTTCAGCCCCCCCCCCCGGCCCCCTTTGGTCTTGCCCCTTGATGTAGGACATACTGGACTTAAAGCAAAATAAGGTTTGTATCTATGTATGTATCAATGGTAATTAAGTTTCCAGAATTCAGAGGCTACAAATACTCCCCTATCATTTTTGTCTGTAGAAATAACTTTGGAGTTTTAAGAACTAAAATAATTAAAAGATCTTTCTTAGGAGTATATTTTCCGGAATGCTAACCATTTGTCTCCAACAAAGTTTATCTACCTCCAGGAAGGTGGGCTTGGTGCAGGAAGGTGGGCTTGGTGTCATGTCGTCTTCCCCCCCCCCCTTCAAGTTGATAACATTCCTGCCTGCATCTTCTATGTTGCTATTAATTCTGATCTTGGCAGAAGCAAACTGGAAAAATATAGTGTGATCCTGTGTAGGATGATTTTTTCCAGGTGTCTACTTTTATTCTTTCAACAGTCCATGTAATCAATAATCTGTGGCAGGTGTTCAGGAGGTGAATTTTGATAGTTCATTCCCATATTCTGAAAGGAATGGGTAGATGGGGAAAATGAGGAAAATATAAAAATACAGTTGTTCTAATAAAGGTTTCATTCTCCATTAAATAATTCTTCATCTAAACTATTGTAATTTCTGTGGAATTGTTTGAATATCACTTTTTTTGTTACCAGATTGTTCCACTTCACTGTACTATGTAACTTTTCAAGATTAGTTAATTCAAGTGAGGTACTTTCTGTTGGTCCTGACCTTCAGTGTTGTAGTGAACTGCTGCAGCTGTAGCAGATGAAGATAAGCCTATTTATTTGGACGTTATTTGGATTTTTTTCATCTATTATGTCTTGTGCTAAATCTCAGTTTTGTTTACTAGGGCTTACGTTACTGAGCTCTGTGCATCTTTTTCATCAGCTCTAGACTTTGAGAGGGAAGGCCTCTGCTGCGTGAAGTGAGCCATTGCCTCCATTAGTCTGCTCTGTTAAGAAAATTTGAGACAGTGGAGTTTTCTGGGTTTATGCAGTTTAGTAAACAAAGCTGTGTTTCAGTTACTTGGCTTTTTAATGTGGGTTTTTTTTTAAGTGACAATTCTTTCTACATGATTACTTAATCCTGAACAGATTTTGTTCATGGTTGCCTTGTATTCAGACGCAAATTACTAATTTTAGTTTTGAAATTTTGGCTGCCTTGATTTGTAGGAGTAGCAATGGGAAGTTAGGATAATGCTGAATGTCTGACCACCATAGTGGGAGCACCACAGAGATGAAATCCAGGCGGTTTTAATTAAGATTTTCAGGAATAGCTTCAGGATTTTTTTTCTTTTCTGAAGTTCCAACAAATTTCTATGCTTGCTAGTAGATTATATCTCTATCCTTAATTACCTTCTATGGTTTAACAGATTTTCTTCTTTCAGATATGGGAAGCCAGAGATGATGGGAGTATAACTTAAGAATTTGCAATTTATACAGTATAGCTGAGAAATATATTCATTTTATACAGTTTAATTTCTGGGAAACTTAAAACTGTGCAAAATCTTATTAGCAGTAATTATAACCTTAAATAGGTCACTTGAAAGAAAGCAAAAGGGTTTTATTAAAGTAAATGAGGGTCAGTATAAAATTTGTCCTTCAGAATCAGATTGCAAGACTGTATCTTATTATAGTGCTTTTATCATGCTTGCTCTTTTGAAATGAGCCGTAGCTGTTACTTTCTCATGGGCAGTTTAGATTGCTGAAAATTACATGGCTGAACTGTTTTATAAAGCAGGCCAGCTCTGGTTTAATTACATCAGGCCTTTCCAGCTGCTCATTTAAAAAAGAGAACTTGGGTATGTGAGAATAAGGAGTTTTAAATGTGTTTAAATGTCAGCATGTCTGTGCTCTGAACTAACTTAGTCTTGTAGTTTTGTTCTATTTCCCCACTGCAAATGCATTTGTTTCCTCTTGAGTTTTCCTTTATGGATCCAACTAGTTTCTCCCTGGAAAGAGTAGGCATAAGGAATTAGTCAAATAATGATGACTTTGATTTATCAGATTGGAATTAGAGGATTAGAGAAAGATATACACAGAATATATATATTAAAGAATGAAAAAACTGTGAGAGATATTTAGGAAAGCGTGAGCCTGTTAGTCTCCTATCACCAGAAGGCTGACCTTTGTAACCAGCAAGTAAGTTGAGATGTGCTGCTAGTTATATGGGAATAGTTGAGATGAATAATAGCTGCCTTTTGAATGTGAAGTTAAGATCCAGATCTTTGCAGGAGCTAAATACACTTTGCTGTGATGGATGACTCACAAAATAGGAACCAAATACAGATTGCTATTTGGGAGATTACGAATGTCTTGAATAGGACAAAAACATGGGGTGTTTTCTTCTTTCAGGGAATGCTAACCTTGAAAGGGTAGTTCACTTGGAAAGAAATTGAGGAGTGATTTGTAAGGAAAAGCTAGCTTTGTGTCCAGTGTAAACTAGGTTAGATCGAAGTTACTTTATTGTTCTTAACAGAGCAGTATTGCTTGCTGTATTTGATATTCTAGTCCCAATCCATATGTGAAATGCTCTTTACTGCTTAGCTTCAAAGGTGATGCACCCAAAAGGACTCGGCTTGGAGAGATTGTATTTTAAACATTGCTTTCTCTCAATTGTTGTTTGAAGCTCATTCCTTCATCCTTTTTCAATGCATTGATTTTTTTTTTTTTTAAGAACCTCATTTACAACAGTTACAAATGGGCTTGGGTGTATCTTGCCTTCTTCCCCCATCACAGCTCTGCTTTGGCTTGAAGATTTTAACAGTAGTAAATATCAGAGGAAAACAGCCAAGTGACTCATTTCATGGTCTGTGTTTGATTTTGTTTTTCCATGTGGATCAGCTCTTGCTAAGTTATGAAAGATGCTGAAGTCCTGAACTGCACTCTAAAGGAGATGGTTTTTCTTCACTGACTGTAGAGGAGCCCTGCAGGAGATTAGTTAGATCCCACAGCCACTCCACTTAAGTATCTAGAGCTGAATGACATGAATTTTTTCCTGCTCTGATACATAATATTAATGGATAATACCTCTGTGAAATGCATTATTGTATACCTTTTTAGGATGTTGAACTTGTATGTGGTATTTGCTGAAACAATGTAATATAATAAGGCATGTCTCTGTGACCTTGATTTGGTAATAGGAAAATATTACCGTGGCTCACTGCCAAAGGATGCAGTGGAGTGTACATAACACTTAAATCCTGTCTGAGCTTAATCTCCTTACAGTTTCATAAGAATATACTGCCCGTGTTAAGACACATTGGTTGGTGGCAATCAAACAGGAAAATATATTGATAAAATACTTGTATATACGTACATCAAATATGAGTTACTTCTCAGTGTCTCATACTCTGTTTTGGTATTAGATAAAGTCCACCTTATGATTCCTGTAGAAGCTAGTATGAGGAATATGTTTACCTCAATGATACGGGACTTTCATAATGACCTAACTGAATATACAGCAAAATAGCAGATAGATAGGAAAAGAAGGGCTCTTCCCCCTCTCCCCCCCTCTCCAGCAGAAATAAATCTTGCATAATTAGTTAATACAATCAAGGTCTAATGTTGTAAACTATACTCACTCAAAAAAACTGTGGTTGGTGTTATATAATAGGTAATTATTTCTTTTTATTGAATCCATCTCTACTGCACTCTGAAGGATGGAGGGAAATCTGAAAGCAATGTTGGAAAAAAAAATTAATTAGGAATAAAGCTACAAGATGTTAGGCTGCTTTAGATAATTCTGATAGACAAAGTCTGGGTGGCAATCAAATATTCATAACGACCTGTGTCTCTTGTTTGACAATGCTTTTCTTTCACTGGAAAGATCATAATCAGTGGCTTGGCATGAGGACTGTGTAGAAGGTATTTAAAAAGATAGGTTTGGATGGATTGCTGGAAGTTGAGCAGTCATAGGTAAAAATAATAATTAAATTGAGGGGTGAAACAAGTTTTAGCACTGTTCTTTTTCACCGGACTTTTTAAACTTCTTCCTCAGTATGAGGAAGCCTAACTAGATTCCTTTCCTCTGTGTGATGCTGGCTGTGCAGTCTAACACTCCTTAGTCTAACTAATGGTTAAATCCAGAATCTGGATCAGCTCAGCAAAAAAACCTGAGGCTGAAGTTTCTTGATTCTTAATGGCTTAGCACCACCATTTTCAGATGTGAATGATGCCTGAAAGAGAAGTAATTGCGTTTTAAGTCCTGTCAATTCCCAGCAACAGTCCTCATTCCATACTGGCAAGGGTCTTTCTATGTGAGCATGGCTTCTGAGTGTTTATTACTCCTAAAAATAAGACCAAACAAGACAATGGTAGCCTTAAACAGTGTGTCTATAAGTGTCCTTGCAAGTCCCGTCCTAAATAAAAATGCTACCTTTTTAACAGACTGCTCCCGACTTCTTCCCTGGGTGAAGTCTTTAATCGTGTTAATAGTGCAGAGCCAAGGCGGCCGTGTGATGTAGTGCCTAATTTTGTTCATTTTGTTAATGGTTAACTGTGTTAACAATTCATTATTCAACCTTTTTGATCCCTGCCTTGATGGTACCAGTTTATTTCAGTCACATGGTAGCTAAAATTATGACCTATATTATGCAATCCAGTTCCTGTCAGTCACTGTTAAGATGCAGGGGGGTAGAACGTTTTGTTTAGACTTCACACAAAGTCTGCTTGGGGTCTGATTGGCAATGGGGAAGATTGTGCAGGTTTTTTTCAGTAAACAGCGAAGATTTTTATCTGCATGCCTTTCAAAGAATGAGGTCTTCAGAAGCTTTCTGAAGCTTTTCTGAAAATTCTGAATATCATAATAAGACCCTGAGCAAAGTGTGTTTAAAGCCCTCCAACAATGTTGCTTGAAGACAGGTATGCTTTGCATTGACATCTTTCCAGTTGTATAGTAAGTCAAAGAATCATAGAATAATTTGGGTTTGAAGGAACCTTAAGCATCATCTAGTTCAAACCCCCCTGCCACAGGCAAGGTCAACTTCCGCTAGAACAGGTTGCTTAAAGCTCCATCCAACCTGGCCTTGAAAACTTCCAGGGAGGAGGCATCTACAGCTTCTCTGGGTACCCTGTTCCAGTGCCTCACCACCCTCACAGTGAAGAATTTCTTCCTTACATGTAATGTACATCTACCCTCTAAGTCTTTTCTGCCTCCTTTTATCACCTCGGTCATGCATGTACCTCACAGTTCGCCACTGTGAAATTGATGTTGAACTTTTCCTTACTCTGGTTTGTCCAAAGGAAGTTGAAGACCAGATGCAGAAACCTGGGCTGATGCTCTAATTTGATTAGGAAAAAAAAAAAAAAAAAAAAGCAAAAAACTATGCATCCTTTTTGTGTCTTTTTAATGAAGTCATGTAGTTTTTATGTTCATTCAAAGTGAAAAAGAAAGTACTTTCCCATTGACTGTTAGGTTGAGAGGAAAAAGTTGGTTTAGACTGCAGACTTGGAAACATGACCTGTTACTCTAAGGAGAGATTTAAATAGCTCTAATTGCTATGCTTTGGTGCAAAGTATAATAGAATTCAAGACTAGGAGCTCTTACTTTGTAGCTACTATGAAGAAACTTTGCCTCAAAATCTCATATACTAAAAAGAAATTACTTTAGAATGGAGGTTTCATATTTGGTTTCAGTTCAGTCTAATTTACAATTCATATTTATTTGTGTTCTACTTTGAAAGGAACATGTTGGTGAGCATTTTGGTGAATCTCTTCAGATAGAAAGCTCAAATTTTGCCTTATCTGGGCTAGAATGCTGCTTTTATTTAGGTTAAAATGTCTGCACTGAGCAAAACACCTTCATGTTCCTGTACTGCAGTAAGTGCCTGTGCATAGTGTTAGTTATTCAGTTATTTTCACTTGCAAATAGGTGTTGCCAGTCAAAATAATACCTTGGAAAACTAAAAACTCTTCTTTTTGAGATCCCATAATAGTTCACTGCGACGGTGTGTTGAATGCTGAGAAATTTTATTTATTCTCTTCTATTAGTGCACTTAATATGTGTGGGGGTGTGCGTGCTGTGGACATGTTATTACTACTCCCTGACGTGTATGTTCGAGATGAAACATGACTTTGCTAGGACAGGAGATAAATGCAATGCATTACAATACCATGCCAAAATGAGAGAAAGTGCTGGAATTAGAAGTTCTCCCAGAGAGTTGGTACAGTTGAAGAAGTTCTTTCAGTGTAGGCCTATTCCCACAGGCATATATTAACATGCGAGATGTACGCAGAAGTTCTGAAAGACAGAACTTTCCTTCCTTACATTGAAAATAATTTTTACATGGATATACCTGAAGCTTGGTGTTAATTGACGTGCATTTAACCATAGCGAGGATGCTGAACTGCAAGTTCTAAGGGTATTCATGAGATGGAAGAGGTGAAAACTTTGGTTATGATGGGTAGTTGATTCAACTGTGAGTTTCTTGGTAGTGATTTTATCTAGAAGCAATGATTTAAGAAGGTTCATTTTTAATTGATCAAGGCAAATCTGTGTAAAGATTTTTGACATTTTCTTTTTGACAAATTTTATTAACGCTTTATTAAGAAAATTATACGTAGCATAGCATAAAAATAGTCAGTGGAAACAAAACAGATGAGTAATTATTTGCAGCATGTTTTGTTAATACATTTAGTCCAACAAAAAGATTCAAATAAGCTTAAAAAGCTACGCACTTATTCTGAGTAAGTACTTATAAAAAAGGTGTTCTGAAAGTCAAAATCAGTATTCTTGTGCATTGCTGTTATTATAGATAGCATAGGGTCACCAGGGTTTAATTTGATCTATTATGTTTGACTAATATGCTTTCAGTGACAATCTTGAAACTCTTAAGCCTGGCTTGGCAATTTTTCATTTGTTCTGGTTTTGTTCGGGTACAGGGAATGCTGCTGTGTTCCAACGTACGTTTAAATTGAGTCTACACCAATATGTTTGTTAAGTACATGAAATAGTATTACGGAGATTGAAGTGCCGTAGTGTGGTAAGAAATAGTTGAGACATGATAGAGGGGATTTGGGGAACCGACAAAATAGAGATTAAACAGTATTAAGGGCAAGTTTAGGGATCTTGGATGTGAATTGGAGACTGGGTCAGTGCATGTAATCTTCTCTACTACTATCTTCTGAGAAGTCCAGGCTTGAAGTTGTTTGTTGTGATTATTCAGGTACAAAGAAAAAAGACAGAGAAATTAGAGGGAACTGAGATGCAAACGGGGGAAAAAACTAATAATTTCTTGAAACACAGATACTTACTTTCAATAGTTATGAGCATTTTTTGGTCACTAATTTATCTTCATACCCTGTGTATATATTTAGTGATATAAAGTTTAAAAAAAAAAGCCAAATAAAACAACAAAAAAAAAAACCCAAAACAAAAAACAAACCAACAAAAAAACACCAAAACCAAACCAAACCCCACCAAATAACCAAAAAGCCCAAACAAACAAAAGAATAACAACAAAAAAACAACCCCCACACACCAAAAAACCACCACAACAGAAAAACCCTACCAAACAAAAGATGACCTCAAGTCTTTCCTGGACTGTTTCAAAGGCATCCAGGACACTATTGCCATTTGTCTTCATAGCAGTTTGCGAAGTATAAGTGAAAGCATGTGGTCTTTGAAAGCATGATTCAAGGTGGATATGATCAGTGATAAGATCTGTCATTCCAGGTTAAAAAAAAAAAAAAAAAAAGCTAAAATGAAGCTGTACTTTTCAGAGTCTATCAGGAAGTTCTATCTTGTGAACATATGGGGCCCAAGTTCTCTCTGATAGAAGCACATGTGATTCTCATCTGATTCTTAAAATTGCTCCTGTGTGCTTTCTAACTAAATGAGTATACACAAGTTTCTTTTTAGGTACAGCATGTCCTTCATGATTGCACTATTCTGGAGGTTTTTTTCAAAATAAAAATTAGCAAAGCGAGAGAATTAGACGTTTTTGGCTTGTTTCAGTCATTAAACGTGTAAACATAGCTGCCAGACAGGAAGCAGTTGTGTTCTTGTACACTGGCTTCCTCACAGACTTGCTTTCTGTTACCCTTTCAGGTCAAGCGAGCCACACATTTTTGACAGGGATTTTCCTACCAGCCTTCTATGTATTCATTTTAAGCTGTGGTGTCCCGTCCCACCCCCCCCCCCCACCCCCCCCCGTAAAGTTGGAGGCAAAGTGTCTTAGGTAGGTTAATATTGCTAAATCTCTAGAAAATGTAAAAAATATTTGTAGGTCTACAACAGTTGCATATCCTATAATCCTCCTGGAAGGTGTAGCATTTGCCTTGTAACTGGTTATTTTTTAGGATTCATTCTTAAAAACCAAGGTGTTTTATGAACTCCTGATTTCAGTAGACCTGGTTGCCTTTGTCTTCACCGTGCTGTGCCATGGTGCAGCCTGCCCTTCCTTGGTAGCTCTGTACCCTTTCACCCAGGCTGTGGGCGCAGTGTCTCCAGACTTCTGTGGCACTGTTAGGCCTGTGTTGGTCTCTGTTGGTTCCTGGGGTGTTATCCCTGTGGCCTTGCACATAGTGTTGTCACAGCAGGCTCTGTCAGGACTAATGGCCTGCAGGGTGGGAATCTCCACCCCCACCCCCCTTTTGGGTGTAGCTTTCAGTGTGTGGCAGGGGATCCAATAACATGTGTACACAGAGGTTAATGACTGGCATGCTCTGACTCAGCAGCTGCCCTGATCAGCATGCACTTTGGTGTGTGCCAAAGGCATTGTAAGAAGGAACAGCTGACAGGGTTTGAGGAGCTCCGATAAAAACTAGTCAAGCTTTTAGGGTGGGGCCAGTCACTATATGAATGACAGATTGATCTCTATTAACCCCTCTCCCTTCTCAAAAAGGGACGAGAGAGAGAGAATAAGGGAGACTTACCAGTTAGAAAACTGAAACAGCTTTAATTAAAATAATAAAATGGAATATATACAAATACATACAAAATTCAGCACACATGCACCCCTCCCCAGTGGTCATGGTATCACTGTCACCACTGAAGCTGTGGAGCAGGCATTGGGGAAATCCCAGACTGGACTCAGTAGCAGATGGGAACTGGATTCAGGAGCTGAATTCTGGAACTGGATTAAGGAACACACGGATCAGGATTGAAGGCAGAATGGACAGAGTCCTCCTCAGATCTGGCCATTGAAGAGCTTGACCCTCATGATCCCTCAGCTCTATACTGATTATGACGCATATGGGATGGAATCTCTTTTTGGTCAGTTTAGGGTCACTTCTCCTGGCTGCTTCTCCCCGCAGGCATGGCCTTTCACTTTCTGCACCCCCAACAGGGCACACAAGATTTAGCAGTGCCCTTGGTCTGCATAGGAGCAAGTATAAGCCAGAGCCTTTCTGCAAACCAGTCCTTGGTAGTAACTCTAAACAGTGAGCGTTACCACTGCTAGAAGCAGACGCTGTCTGAAAAATATGCCGTTAACTTCAGAAAGTGCAGTTACTTAGAAGAGACTGAGCTGAAAAGTAAAATCTCTGAACAGAATTAGTTTGTTCTAACTCAAATCAGGATAAAACTATGAGGAAAAATAACTACAAGCCATTTGTTATGCAGGCAAGGAGTCCAGGGAAAGGGCACCTATCTGGGAAGTCCCAGCATCTCTTTCTGGCTGGCTGCAAGTGAAAGTACTCATTTTTACCTCTCCTTCCTTTTGTTTTTATTTCCTTCCCCAAATAACTTCCAGTGTTGGTGTTATTTTTAGTAACTGTACTCACTGGTTAATTTTTGCACATGTGAACCTGTCTCCATCCTTTGTACAACCGTTCGTTTCTCTTGAAGACTTCCAGATTTGCAGCATTCCATTCCTTCCTGACTTTTTTTTCTTGGTTTGTTTGTTTCCTTATTTGCTGACTTGCTCATTAAATAATTCATTTGAGGTTATAGCCAAGATGTTTGAAACTGTTTGTTTTATAGAGGGTTACTTTTGTTTATAAAGGCCAAAGGAATATTTCTGACCGTGTAGTCCTCTGGTGTGCTGTGTTGTTAGAAGGACATGCATTAGCAGTATGCGAACAGCTGATTGTCTGTTTACTTGTTTTTCTTCTTCACTGGTGTGGCTTGGTTGTTTTGTTTGTTTTTCTTTAGAGTGACAAGATACTTCTAGTTTTACTTAAGACTTGAGTATGGTTTAGTCCATTCCAGAGTTGAATAGTGTTGACATGAAAGCTTCAATGGCAGTGCAGTTTGCTTTTCTGAATTATGTATTGCTGAATATATAATATGGTATTGAACTCTTGTAAGCTAAGTGTAATTAGGAGAGGAACATGTATGCATCACCAGAATACTAACCAAATACTGAAAGTATGATAATCTTTCTAGGGTTGTGCCTCTTAGTCCCCTTTTTCTATTGTAAAATTGTCTGGTTTGCCTCAGAAAATAAATATTTCTTTAAAATTCCCTGCAGATTCCTGCTTCAGTGTCTTGAAGATCTTGATGCCAATCTACGGAAACTGAATTCACGTTTGTTTGTTATTCGTGGACAGCCAGCAGATGTTTTCCCCAGACTTTTTAAGGTAAACGACACCTTGCAGTTGTTGTTTCTATCCATAAATTTGACTGACAAGCTAATTTCAACTAGGACTATTTCTTGTCTTGTGTACTAAATTGTTACCCATGCAAATACTTAGCTACCCTTGCAGTTTCTCTTGAACTTTGTTTTTGTTATGTTTGGGGTTTTTTCCTTCTACAGTGTGTATCCCCACTGTACTGAGTTGGTCTTAGACTTTACAGTTTTTGGTTTCTTTGTTTCTTTCCAGAAATGGAACTGATTTCTGATGTTTTGCCAAGTGTGCTACAGAGTATTATTAAATTTTCCTTTCCAGATTGCCTCTGAAATACTGAAATATAATTCTGTGCACATGAATCCAGGCTCAAAGCCTGATGCAGTGTTTTACTTAAGCTAAATATCCACTGTGGGGTTTTTTGGGGCCATTAAAAGTGATTTAATAAGTTTTTGCTAGTAGTAGTCTTGGTAAAAGCGTAGTGCAGGTAAAAAGCAATTTCTGGTCAAAGAAGTTTAAGGGGAAAGGGTCTTTTCTGGGGAAAGGGTCTTACTGAGCAAATTAAAGCTGTGCGGGATTGTTACTATTCCTTTGTCTTTCACGGATAATGGTGTATTTAAGGTAACGATATTATAGTAGGATAATAAAATGAACACTTTGTAGATTGATTTTTAAAAGTTGGGGTTATTTTATGGAATGACTGGTTTGAGGTGACTGAGGCAAGCAAGACTGGTGTGGGAGGATGGAATAAATATCTATTTTTCCAAAGAGATCATCTGTTCGCGATTTTTATTCCTAAGCCTTCAACGCCAAGCTGAAAACTCAACTCAAACTCACATTTTTCCTCTTCAGTCTTGTGCTTTAGCTGTGTAATGTGAAGTGGATGGTACTCTGCCTTGTCTTATCTTGATTTTACCCATGTGAAGAATTTCCTTCAGGAGTACTGTGGCATTGGTTGCTGCTTGCAGCCCTCCAGATATTCAATCTTGTTGTCTCTGCCTACCAAGTTTGGTTTGATTGCATTTAACTAGGGGGAAAGATCTTGCTGTTATGTATTGCCCTATGGATTTAAGTGACCTGTGACAAGCTTTCTTAAATACTTTAATAGCTACTTTAAAAACTGTTTCAGATCTTGCTACCAGCCTGTCTTTCTATGCCCATAAGCTTTGGAGTGCCACATTTTCAGAATACTAATTTTAGTACTGAGAAGGTAATGAAAATAACTTGTCATTTAGATAGTGTATATCACCCCCACCCACCCCCAAAAAAAAAGGGCATTCCTATCTATCGATCTATCCATCCATCCATTTATCTATCTTCTGGTTCCTCAAATTACCAAGTGTCTTTATCATATATTTGTTCACTGAGGGGCTTTTCAAGATGTCCTCTATCCTTGAAAAAATAAGAGGTGTTGTTGAAGCTCCTGAGGGCTTCTTCAACTTTTG
>JAAGNO010012419.1:0-13805 GCA_033439905.1 Ceryle rudis | reverse complement strand
GTGAGCGGTGCCGCCCCGCCCCGCCGAGAGGTTCCGGACGCGCCCGAAGAGTTCCGGAAACACCCGAAGGCGGCGGCTCCGCGATCCGGGGTCAGGCGGTGCCGGAGCTGGCGGGGGCTGGGGGAGGGGGATTGTTTGGGGCGCTCTCGCTGCCCCCACTTCGCTGCCCTTTGGGTAAAAGCTGGTTATGAAGAAGGACGCAAAATCTTGGGGAAGACAGAGGTGAAATCCTCACGGCTGTGCACAGAACAAAGTTTCTTTTCTGAAGGGAAATGGAATCAGGCTCATTTTCTATCCCAGAGCAAAGCAACCCCCCCAGTACATCACCTTGGTGGGTGATCACCTCCCAGGGAGCATCTTTGCAGGCTGAACCCAGTTTCACTGGGAGCTCCTCGCTTTACCAGGCCTCCTAATCTGCTTCCAGCCCAATGAAGCTGATGGTACCTGCTAAAGGGCAGTGCTTAGTAAAGCACAGAGGAGCTGGTGTAGGTCTAATGGCAGAAGAGGATTCAAACAGTTGCTCTTTACACAGATCCGACTCCCCCAACTCTCTTTTTCTCAGCCGTGTGACTTTTTTGGCAGCACAAAGACCAGAAACCAGTGTGCATTGCTCTGCCAGTATCACCCCCTTTTTCTACACACTCAAGGGGCTACGAAATCGAAGTGGTAGCTCAGAAAGGTGTTACCTAGCTGAGAAATAAACCGAGAGAGGATAACGTTGTGTCCTCCCTGGGAAAAGAGGTGTACTTGGTGGGAGGGAAAGAAAAGGCCCCTTGGCATTGCCTTTTCATGCAATTGCAGGGTTGGGCAGCAAGGGCTGCTGGATGTCCAGGTCCTCCTCTGCCTCAAGGACTACCTCCATTCAAGGTTCAGGTGTGCCAACCTTACCTAAACAAATTCTTTCCACTTAGCTAGTGAATTTTCACGCGCACAAAGAAGATGCAAGGTTGTTACTTTATCAAAGATGTGCTCTCCTATCATGGCAGAATTACACGTACAAGACTTGTAGTTTCCTGTGTTTCTGCTCAAACTCCAGAAGAAAATGAGAAGGATCTTAATCTCACCTTCAAATATGTTGTGTGTTCTGAAGTTTATTGGTGGAGGAAGCAAAACAATAGCAACAGAAACACTGGGAGAGCTGACTAAGAAGCATCTTGGCCATGAATATTCTCTTGCCATTCTCCTCCCCCCACCTTAACAAGCAAAGAAATATTTTCACCACATGACTCATAGCAGACGACGAGAGAACTCCCTCAACACACATGCACGTAGGCAGAGAGATGTTCATAAAAGCTGTGCCAGATCCTGCAGATCAATCTTCAACTGCAAACACTTCCTGCACACAGAGGAGAAGCCTCACCATGAGAAACCACTTCCACAATACTCGCTGCTTCACACAGCTTCCTGTAGGCCTTCTTCATTTGCTGAGAAGGTCAAGCCAAGAGCCAAACAGTAGGTGACGTCTGTCCCATCACAGAGCCTGCAGTACACCTACCTCTGGCTGGAAAACACCAGCGGAAGGGGGCACTTGGCTCCTAAGGTCAAGTAATGATGAGCAAATAACAACTCTCAGGAAATACAATAGCAAAGCACCACCTCTTACTGTTAGGACAACATCTTTGTCCACCTAACACAACCCTTTGGCCAATGTTCCAAGTCTAAACTCAGACTCTAATTAGAGTTAAAATGTGAATTTGGTGATGGCCAGCATCTCAAAGCTGCTTTTTCTAACTTTATTTCAACATTGCTTGTATAAGACTCTCTCCTCTCTTCATCTGAAGTTCAAATCTGAAGTGTCAGCAGGTTGTCTAACAGTCCTGTTGCATAATTTTAGGAACACATTTTAATGGGCTTAACTCTCAGGCTTGAGGTAAGTGGAAAAGGATGGATGCCCTCCACACAACACTTTGAAATGTCTTCTAAGAGTTTTCCAGAAATATGGTGGTTTTTACTGAACTACGGTGTGTGCAACAGCTGCGTGCTGGCTTCTTGTGCCTGATAGGTTGCAACTGCTACGTCACCTTATGCCAATCCTCCCTGATTTTGTTTCAATCGCTTTTCCAGGGACAGCTGATTCAGAGGGAACTTCAAGAAATTCTCAAAGAGCTATTTTTAGGACCAGTGGTAACCACAAGCTAGACTTTGATGTCTGCTTTGATATATTCCTGTTCTGCAGGATGTTGACCTTGGCCAACCCTTCTCACACCAGCCAGAAAAACTCTCCAGGGAAAGATGCTTCCAAGCTGGCAAGTTAAAGGGGCAATTTTATGGTGGCGATATGTTCTTGCTGCCAAAAGTCCCACCTCTGGTAATCTTTTTTTGTCTACCCTTCCCCAAACAGAGAAAAATCATGCGCACAATACAGAATTTGGACTTGCCCAGGCTACTCACTACATGGCACAGACCTACAATCACAGCACAGAACTTTCCCTACAGAGCAAACAAGAGGGACTACATGGCTGTCCCACTCCTCAGAGAGACAACTGTTTAAAGCTGAATTAGCAGCAAGCCCTCCTGGAAGTTTACCCTCTGCATTTGAAATTAATCTGACACCTTGCAGGCTGTTAAATAATACTAATTGTTTTTTCTTAAAACCCCACAGAGATGGGCTTACCTGCAGTTTGCATGGGGAGGTGACTCCTTGCAGAGAAAGCAATTCACAGCATCCAGCCTGCAGGGTAAAGCAGTAAGAATCTGGAGTTAAAGCAGCAGTAGCATTTTTCTCTCCTGAAAAGGAAATAAAAGGACTGCTGGAAGAACAGCAGAGTAACCAGGTTGGGTGTCCCTTACCCCCTCTATTGTATGCACAGAGATCCAGGTCACAGATATTATGTTTTCTGGGAACAACAACTAAGGGGTGGTGCTGCAAAGCTAAGCCTATGAGAATTTCCCAAGCCAGCTGTAAAAGGAACATTCAAGGGGGTGGCTACAGATGAACTTGTGGATGTCATGTTTACACCTCCTGAAATCTTCCAGAAGTGAATGCTTTCAGTGGGTAAAGGCACCAAACCCAGCATTTATAATTGGTTTCAAGGCCTTCATTTGCAAGTGAGCTACATGATAATGGCAGAATAGTGGTGGATAATCATACTAAGATGGATAATGGCATGACTTTAAGAGGGGGGTGCTGATAAACAAAATGCTTTACACAGCACAGTAAGGTAATTAAACCTTTTCAAGCCCTGGTACTCCCCAGTCACCCCACCCTTCCCACTCCATCCTTCCCCTGACATCAAATAAATTCCTTTTCTGTATTCTCTACAAGGACAGAAACCAAGAAACATAAGTTCCTTCATCCTGCTAGCTTCCAACCCTGCAGGCAGCAGCAGCAGGCTCTGGGGAGACCTTCTTGTGGCCTTCCAGTATCTGAAGGGGGCTACAAGAAAGCTGGGGAGGGACTTTTTAGGCTGTCAGGCAGTGGTAGGACTGGACGGAATGGATCAAAACTAGAGGTGGGTCGATTCAGGTTGGACATTAGGAAGAAGTTCTTCACCAGGAGCGTGGGGAGACACTGGAACAGGTTGCCCAGAGAGGTGGTGAAAGCCCCATCTCTGGAAGTTTTGAAGGCCAGGCTGGATGGGGCTCTGAGCAGCCTGCTCTAGTGGGAGGTGTCCCTGCCCATGGCAGGGGGGTTGGAACTGGATGATCTTCAAGGTCCCTTCCAACCCTGACGATTCTGTGATTCTACATGTGCGTGCTTTGGTGTCATACCCACTGTGCTGCCCACAGCAATTAATCCTGTGATAGATAAGACAAGCCAAGGTACCAGACAGCTGCGGGTGATCTTCCCTATCCAATTGCCCATGACCAAATACAGAGTGCCTGACTTTGAACTTGCGAGGCACTGCCCTGGCTGCACTGCTATCTTCTGGGTTCCTGTTGATTTATATTGATTGAAGAGAGAGGAGACTTAAGCTCCTGGCCTTTATTCCCCCTCCTTTCAGATAAGCACATCATTTCCTTGGAGTCCCGGGCCTTTGATGCATAAATGGGCTTTTCAGACAAGAATGCTTTAAAAAACTAAAGCCCTGATGAGAGACATACTGCAATGCACAGCTTCTAGCTCTGCTTGAAGGAGCCAAACATTGCTGGGGCAGCACGGAGCTGTGAGGGGCCACCCTGTGTGGCTAGTGACCCAGGGACAGGTTGCCAAGGCTGTGCTGATCCACAAACCCAGCTGACATTGGGGGACCTCAGCAGCTTTGAACATCAGGAAAAAACTGTGTCGCTAACAGAGCACAGACCCAAAGGGCAGAACATCCCCATCCCAGAGGCTGGTAAAAAGCCACTTAAGGATCCCTTAAGTACTAGGACCAAACATGCACCTTCTTATTTTTTTCCCCAAGGCTGCAGTCTGAGAAGGTTGAAATGGAGGAAAAAAAAAAGGTGGCCAAAAAGGAAATAATGTGACTTGCTTATTTTATGGAAGCCCACAGACAAATGGAAATGCAAAGAGGTTGTGGTTACCAATCTAGACAGGCTAACTACCAGACTGGGTCCTATGCAACAAGAATTGCATATATAGATATATATTCTTTGTCAATGGGATAAGAAAACCAAACCAACACTGGGATTCTGTAGGCAGCAAAACACCACAGCAAGCCAACTTTGAGCAGGTCTAGATGACTCTACTCTTGATGGCTCTACAGGTCTAGATGTCCCTACTTGTGTAGGGAGGTCGGACCAGATGACCTCTAGAGGTCCCTTCCAGCCTAAAACATTCTGTGATTCTATGACTCACAACTTCTTGATGTTTCCTTCGAGTACAGCTAATTCTTGAAAGACTTCATAGAAGAAAAAGCTCCTGCACACCTCCCCAAGTAACCCCATCAGGTGTTAAGTCACCTCAAATATACATGATTTAAAAAAAAAAAGAAAATAAATTAAAATTAAGACATTCCTGATGAGGTCTAAATCATCAATTAAGAGACTTCCTAATTGGCTCAACAAATCGAGATGGTTTGCTCATCTCTACACTGAAAAATACTTGCCAGATGATTTTTTTTTTTTTTTTACGAGAGCTGATTCAGGCAGCAAAACTGCTCTAATTAACCTGCCAGCTACACAATCTGAATTTTTAATTTTTTTTTTTTAACATTCAATTGCTACACTGCAGCGCTACCTCAGAAAATTTTCTGTGGAAAAAGGGAATTCTGTATCAAATTCCTATCTAGGATAGCTTTCAATCACAATGGTTATAGTACTTCAATTCTGATCTCCTACAACACAGCTCTGCTGGAATTTGCCTCGGCTGTTAGGTGATCAACTGGTCTGGGGAGGGAACAGTCATAGAATGTTAGGGGTTGGAAGGGAGCTCTGGAGACCATCAAGTCCAACCCCCCTGCCAGAGCAGGGTCACCCAGGGCAGCCCACACAGCAACAGATCCAGGGGGGGTTGCAAAGTCTCCAGAGAAGGAGGCTCCACAGCCTCTCTGGGCAGCCTCTTCCTTGCTCCAGCACCCTCACACCAAAGAAGTTCCTCCTCACGTTGAGGTGGAACTTCCCATGTTGCAGCTTATACCCATTAGTCCTTGTCCTATCCCAGGGCACCACTGAAAAGAGCCTGGCCCCTTCCACTTGACACCCACCCACCAGAGATTTGTAACCATTCATCAGATCCCCTCTCAGCCTTCTCTTCTCCAGGCTAAACAGCCCCAGGGCTCTCAGCCTTTCCTCACCAGAGAGATGTTCCAGTCCCTGCAGCATCCTCCTAGCCTCCCTTGGACTCTCTCCAGTCTTTCCCTGTCCCTCTTGAACTGGGGAGCCCAGCACTAGACACAGTACTCCAGGTGTGGTCTCACTAGGGCAGAGTAGAGGGGGAGGAACCAAACAGGAGTGAAATGCTTTTATGTCATAAAAATGATACTATTTAAGCAAATTAACAAGAATTTTCTATGCCACTCTCCCCCTGACCTGTACAACCAATAAAATGAGCTGTCAGGTTTCCAGCCTTTTCATGGGAGACCAGTGTAAGGTGTCTGGCTGGCTCACCCCTCATGCTCAGCTGCCTCATCCTCTATCTCCCCACACATCCCTCAACGTTCTGCAGGGATTTTCTGAAAGAGCCACAATCATTCGATTCTTTAACTTGAACATATTGCCTGAAATGATTTCATTTCAGTACAGAGCTTAATCTTTAGTTGATCATGGAGCAGTTCATCCTCAGTGTACCACTTTCCTGCAAGAGACTCGAGAGCCATCAAACAGCACTGAATTCAGAAGCAAAACTGAACAATCATTTCCACCATGAAAGCCTGAGGGACATTTTTCTGCCTGTACTGATCAAAGCAATGAGAGCTATTGCCCAGCTTCTTTCCACCTAACCCAGTTTCCCATCCTGAACTTCTACGGTCACTGGAAAGAAAATCTTGAGGTTTAATTTCACTTCACCTTTTTTTTAGTTTGGTTATAAAATGTTCTACATTAGCTTTAAATGTGCAACTTTGCTTTACAGGGCATAAGCTCCCTTGTCCATTTCCCCATGGTTATTGCTGGACTTACAGGGAGAACTAAGTGTGATTTCATTTTGCCCTCGCAGTATTTAAATAAATAAATAAATAAATAGATAAAGAATCCACATTAATTTCTTCACAAATATTCTTGTAAACAAGTTTGCCATTTCCCAGCTATCACCAGTCACTGCAGACTTCTGCTGCATGTTCTCTCCCCTTCCCACAGTCCTAAGGAGTCGCTGAAGAGGAACAATATCCAGTTTATGCACCAGTAAAATGTATGCACTGTACCACGTCTGTTCTAGCTGCCAAACTGCAGTGTGTGATTTTTGTTTCTTTCAGGGCAAATCTTCCTCTTAGAGGAACAAAAAACAACCCAGGAGGGGGAAGTCTGTAGCGCTTCTTTTCCTCCACTAGCCACATAAATACGATGAGCTGGTTGCCCCTTGTTTCATCATCATCATAGAAAACCCACTGGGTGTCCAGAAGCAGGTTGAATGCACCAAAAAGAAATGTTGTGTCTGTGATCTGCAGATTTAGTTGAGCCAGACCGTTTAACTTACTACCTGCACTCAGCTTACTATTCCAATTACCGTGGAATGTGTTCAAAGTAAAAAGGCTCATTTCTTCTAGCTCTGTGGATTAGCAAAGATCTCGTGCAAGGACTTCAAGATGCATCCCCAGTTCTGATCTGCATGCACTGGATTTCACACACTGGTCTGTAGCACAACTGCTTTTTAAGCCACAACCTCTTCTGCGGGCCGAAAGATTCCAACAACTCCCAGAGCACTATGTTGTCTAAATAATGAATCCTTTACAATCATTCAACCATCAGTAGTTTGGGATTCTTTCAAATAAAAATGAAGCAAAGACTCTAGTTTACCACAGCTATAGTTTCCAAGTGAAAAGGGACAAGCAGGCATCTGGAGGAAAATAAAACACATATGACAAGTAAAGAGCAGATGTATTTTATTACTTGGAAACCAAAAAAAAAAATATAAAAATCTGAAATATTTTTTCCATTTACAAACATTTCCCCAAGTGCTCTGTAAAGCCAATGCCAGAAAAGGACAGGGTAGCAAATGGATTTCTACTTAAGCCTAAGAAAACTCTTTCCTGGTGTCTTTTCTGCACTTTGCCATTTAATTCTGTCCTCCCTGCTATAACCTAAGCATTCCAGATCAGAAGAACCTCATGCAGGCCCACTGGATTTAGGAGGAAAGATTTTTCATTGACTCTTTCAGCCTTTCATCAAGCTCCCCCCCCAAAAAAATCAGTTCTCCTTTTATGCACACAGAAAATAAATGAGCAGAATGCAAGTTGGAATTAGAAAGTTTGTTCATTGATGGTGTGTCCAGAATCAGGTAGCTAAAAAGGAGCTAGGGAAGGTAGCAGGCAGAATGGGTCTTCAAAGCTAATTAGATCTCATTTTGTAGGTGGGCAGGGAGGAAAAGAAGGTCGTTTGCTTCGGGTTTTGCCACATCTATAGAAGTGAATTTTGTTAGATGAAGACTATGGAATATATTTCAGACAAGAAAGGGGACATTCAGAGCAGCTCGGCTTTGCTTTTTACACTGCTCTAGTCCTCTAGTTATTAAGAGCCTGTGACTTCAAAGTGTTGAGCAGCATCCAAAATCATGATAAAAAAAGAGTTTGAGTAGCCCAAGGAACACACCACGATACTCCACCAAAAACAGAGCATTGAGATGATTTTCCCTCGCCCGGGCAGAAGGATAACAATGCTACTGAGACAAACACCAACGATGGCAGCTTCTTGCTTGGTCCTGGTCACCCTTCCCGGTCTTGAAGCATCAGAATCATGGAAGGGCAATTTTTGGCTTGCTCGTGCCAGGGAGCTAGCTCACTAAGAGTGCTAAACCAGGCTCCAGCCCATCTAAGAGATAATGGCCAATCATATGTAACAGCAAACACTAAAAAAAACCCAACCCACTAAACATCCAAGCCCACCACGAATAAAGGAAGAGTAAACAGATATAAAAATTAGAATTAAGGGGGAAAAAATATTCAGTTCTGTATCATGGGTATCAACGGCATGGTCGCTCAATCTACAGGTTCTAATTGTAGAGCCTTAATTGTAGTTGTTTTAATTTTCTGATGTGGCCAGAATTCCAGTGACTGTCACACAAGCACAGCCAGCAGGATCACATGCCAAAAACCCACGTGCCTAGACAATTCAAGGATGGGAGACTTGTATGGTTCTTTTATTCACGGTTAGTCAGGTGTACAAGCTATTAAGTGTGATATGAAAAGTGATGTGAATCTGCTGGACTTTGTCAAGGGCCTCAGAAGAACAAAAGATTTCAAGGGGAATCACAGAATGTTTGGGACTGGAAGGGAGCTCTGGAGATCAGAGAGTCCAACCCCCCTGCCCCAGCAGGGTCACCCAGGGCAGCCCACACAGCAACAGATCCAGGTGGGGTTGCAAAGTCTCCAGAGAAGGAGACTCCACAACCTCTCTGGGCAGCCTCTTCCAGGCTCTGGCACCCTCACACTAAAGAAGTTCCTCCTCATGTTGAGGTGGAACCTTCTATGCGCGAGTTCATACCTACTGTTCTTTGTCCTATTGCTTTGCCCCTTCCATTTGACACCCACCCCTCAGATATTTATAGACATTCATAAGGTCCCCTCTCAGGCTTCACAAGACTAAACAGGCAGCGTTGCTGTCTGAGGAAGATGAAAAGAGCAGTGAAACTCAGACTAAGAGTCCCTGTAAAGCACCAGCATGGCTGGACTCCGTTCATAGTGCCAAGATGCACAATTGGCTCTGAAAGGCACCTGGGTTTATTTGAACAAAAAACATTAAAAAAAGGAAAATCAGTAATAAGTGTGGTCTAAGGTAACACTGAAAGTTTTTCAATTATCTTAATGCTAAAAGAAATAAAACCAGAGTTTTTGTGCTTAGCCTTCAATGGGCTTCCAGTGCTGGCCTACAGAAATTAGCTACAATTTCTGTCCCAACTTTAACAAACCCTCTAATTCTGACTGAAAACACCACAAAACATCCCTGACGTTGGAGATGTTGAGAGGTAACACAACAGACTTACACATAAAACTACTTTAGGAAGGAAAAGGTAGGAAAAGATGAAAAAGTGGCTTGCTACCGTATTTTCCACAGCAAAGCATTCACCTGAACTTTCATGAAGAGCAATAAAAATGGTTTATAGTCTGTGGGTCTCCTCAAGCAGCAAGAGAAAAATGTGGGGCTGAACATCTACTTCCCTGCAAAGAAATAAAAAGCATATATAAAAATATATATCATTCAAAGGAATTATGAATATATATGAAGAGACAGATGCAGGACAAGGCATGTACTTTTTTTTTTTGCATGGGATATCCCAGAATATCTGCTCTTGAGAACAACATGGAAGTATCTAATCTGGCTTTAAAGAGGGCTGAGAAGCCAAATTAGTCCAGACAAAGCTCCTTGTTACTAACAGACTCCTTCTGTGACCAAGTTAACTTGTTTAGAGAGAGCATTTTGTTTGGAACCTGACTCTTTTACCGATAGTAGAAGTCAGAACCCTACCAGAGAAAAAAAACCCTATGATTATGGAGGTGATCACAATACAAGGAAGACAAAAATCTATTTCTTGGGAGACACTTGAGGAAATCAGCAATGAAATCTGCTCCCAGCCCAATGCTTTATCCTTCAGATACCATTCTCCTAGCCTACAAGATCTTTCCAGCACTTTATTAAAACCAACCACCCCTTCCCTGACATCTCATTAAGAAGCAAAGCCCCCACCCAGAGCCCAGTTGGTTGGCCAGCACAAATCAGATGAAGCACACGTGATGGTCCAAGTCACAGGTGGTGGTGCTCTGTGGTTTTTGTTTGCTTTGGGGTGGGGTTTTTGTAGGTTTTTTTTTTTTTTTTTTAAACAAAGCAGCACTGCTCTTTACCCCCGACCTCAGACCCCCAAGCCACTCACTCCCTCACCATGGACAACTCAAAACCATCACGCTCACAGCCATTTCTTCTCCTTATGAAGATAATTGGCTGAAGGTAGCGAGCCCTGTTCTGCTCCTGGAAGAGGAATCAGTTCCTCCCATCGGAGGACTTGGCCCCACCACCTCCCTCTTTCCCACAAGCCCAACCCGTATTTCTAAGCCACCTGCCTGCCATGCTGCTGTTGATGCCAGGTCCTCTTTGAGCTTTGCACCACTTCTGCTCTATGATTCTTAAAGAGGACCTGAACATGCTCCTAGCTGCTCATCCATGACTCAAAAGATGCATTTTCTTCTACAGACCCTGATATCTGACAGCATCTTTGACTTACCACTGGGAAAACGCAGACCTCTTTCCACTGTTGCTGGGTTTATTTGCTTGCTTCTGCCTTGTATCCAGTTTGATTTTGAAACTTTGCTTAGAAGCATTCAAGGAGCAACAGTAATGCCCTCAAAATAGTCTCCAAGGAGCAATGGAATTCCTCCTTCGTAGGCTATAGACCTTCTCTTGAGTACGTAAAGACCCAGCAAGAAACACAAAGGTTAAGCTACTAATGGCATAGGGCTGCTTATGTGGCAAAGCCTCTATGCTTCTGTCAGCTAATTGTAGCTGGAAGGAAAAAAAATAAGGATCCTTTCTCTCTTGGGTTAACACACAAGGACAGTTCTTTAATTAGAACCATAATGGATTATATATCAGGGTTTTTTTTCCCTAGTCTGGTAAACTTCCTGCTGCAAATCAGATACCTATAAAAGAGAAAATCCCTTTCATCTGGAGCATGTCCTGGTTGCTTACTCAGCAAGCCATCACAGTGCAAGAAGGAAAAAAAAAAAAAAAAGAAAAAAATGCTGCTCAAGATTTTTTTTCCCCTGAAAATTATATAGTCAGCATATTAAGAAAGCAAGCAGCATTTTTTCCATTCAAGGAACTAGCTTCTCACTCACTTTTCTTCTCGTTTCTTCAAAGAAGGCATAAAGATTTTAGGTAGCCTAATGGTGTGGAGAAAAAGATGAATATTAGTGCATATTTCCAACCAGGTTCCCCATAGAAACCCAGCTGAAGCAACCACACTCTGTAAGCATGTCCATTTTCTTGAAACAGATACTCCAGCTCCAAACTGATTCCAACAAAACTGACCATGTCAAGTGTCACAGATGGCAAGTTTCACCTGCTTAGGAGGAAACAGACACCCTCCCAGTGTCCTCAACAAGGATTAGACCAGGGACCACTCCAGTTTTTTTTTGGATATACAGTTCTTCAAGGTCAAGACAAAACCCCAAAGCAATTCAGACCACTTCTCAAGAGATCTTTTCACCTTTCACCATACCTGCATGGGTCCTTAGGAACACCTCAATGCTTCCTACTTGGGCCCATCATAAGGTCCGGGTCATCAGGAATTTGGCCACAAAAACTTCTCCTCATTGTTCACGAGTGACTTTGTTTTCAGCTATGAACTGGTGGTACTGGGAGGAGGATTGCAGATGGAAAGAGCTGCATCAAACAGACTGAAGGTAGATGTGGAAGGGCTATATTTATCCTTTTTCCTTTGTTCAGACAAGGATGCTTTGCTCCACAAGGTCCCCAGTTTCTAAAGAGTTAAAATAGTTAATATCTGAATAGGTGTAACTGGGTTTCCCAGTTGGGACTTCGGAGGTTGGGGTCCAACACAATACCTAAACTTTAGCAGGGTGAATAGACACTTCTATTTATTCACTAACTATCTGCTCACCTTTCCAAGGATGGCTCAGTTTCTATTTCTACATGACTTGGTGTGGGCCTGAAAACATCTGAACGAAGAATTCAACTGCCTTAACCGCAGTGTCAAGTGAACATGACCATTTTCTTTTGTTTCTAAAAACCAGACATACCCAAATCCTCAGTTTATGTTAAAACGGTAGCAGCAGTGTACAGAAACTACCTGCATTTACTTACTCTGCCTGTTGACAACTGTAGTCCTGAACATCTTCTGTGTTCACTTGAAAGCTCCTTCATACAGGTGCCCTGGCAACACAGCTAGTCAATGTGCCTCTGCTTCTATCTACACAGAATTCATTTTCCTTCCCCAAACTACTCCACTCTGAAAAAGGCACAATTGTTTTGTCTGTGCTGCTGTACTGGAGGGAATAAAAACTGTAGTAATTTTTTGACTGTGCTGCTATGCTGGAGGGAATAAAAATCATAGTATTGCTGTGACAAGTAAAAAAGGCTCTCTTCCTTTTTCCAGTCATGCTACAGAATAGCATTAGAAGACCATTAAAGAAGCAAGACAGTTCCTGATTCAGTCCTGGGACACCAGACCACTGTGGGCTATTTTACAGAGTGAAAACGTTGCATAATCACAGACCTCTGAACTTATTTCCAGGCAGAACGCTGTCAAATTACTACTTTTATATTCTGGAGAGCACAAGTCACAAGCTGGTAAGGACTGTCAGGCCAGGAATACTGCTCAACCCTCCCAACAGTCCCCTGTGCTGGCTGATGGCAGTAATTCATCAGCCATGGTTCGCACACAGCAGAAAATGAAGATTTCCTTTCAGAACAGTTTTGTTTACAGTATCACTAAACCACCCAGTTAATTAGACCCCAATATCCAGCCTCCCACCTCAAACCTGGTTGCTTTAAGCAGAGCAGATCACATTTTTGTCAGCTCACTGCCATAGCACCCAAGTGCAAGCAGCCCCCTCCCCAGAAATGGGATGTAAGTCTTAGGAATGCTGAAAAATAAAACCAAGAAGGGAAGGAAAATAACCTTCTCCTTTCACCAGAGTGGAAATTCTGCAGGTTTTTTTTCAAAGAGCACTGAAGAGAAGGAGGACACTGGCAATTTAAAATATGCAGAGCCCTTTTGTTGCCAATATCTTCAGAAATGCAGTGACCACAGTGAAGGATTCCACATCAAGCTAAGAGAAGTCAGTCACAAGGACACAAAAACACCCAGACCCACCGAGCAGTGTACTTTAGGTGCATTTTTTATTTACAGAGTGGAGATGCCTAATCACTTATAAGGTTAGACACCTGATAATTCAGCTTTTTTTTCCTTTTTTTGTAAAAGTATATAAATATATACATGAAACTCTATGAAGTAAACATTATTAAGTGCGATACTTACAGTAAACATTCACTACTATCCTTATGCTAACTGGCATCTCTTAAAAGCTTAAATGCTGATTTCAAGATACCCTCTAGAACACAGCCATACCTGTTACTAAAAGGGCAAAAACTCTGCGCCATAAACAAGCTTTTAAAAGAGACAAGTAAAATGTCTTTGCAGTAAAGTTCATCAAGATAAAAATACTGCTTCCTCCCTCCCACTCCCCCACCCCGTAAGAAACAAATACCCCCCAAACCAGTTGCCGAACTGAAAGGAGGATTTTAAGATTACTTTT
>JAAGNO010012418.1:0-12854 GCA_033439905.1 Ceryle rudis | reverse complement strand
TCCGGTGACATTGCTGGCAGCAAACATGGGTACAGACAGACTCCTCTGCCTGCACCTCCCAGCTCCCTCTAGACCCCATCCAAAACCACGATGGTTTTGGGAAGGATGCCTGGTTCTGCCCCAGCCTGTCTCCCAGCGCCTCAACCCCTCACCAGGTCTCCTCTTGTGCCCAGGGACACCCTGGCAGGGAGGAAGGAGGAGTCCAGGTGGAACAGAAACAGGAAGGGGGCCCGAGAAGGAAAACCTGGCCATGCCTGGTCCTGGCTGCAGGACTCCACCCACCGGTGCTGGGTTTGCTGCCAGCTGTGTGTGCCCAATGCAACCCCTGCACAAGGGGCTGCCAACATCCCTGCAAGGCTGGCACTCCTGCCTAATTTGCAATGAGCTTATGGGCGCTGGGTAAGCTCGTTCCACAGACAACCCCAATTCAATACACATGCAAAGCCAGGCCTCCTGTAGCAGCAGGATCTGAGCTCACCCAAGGACATCAGAGCAAGCAAGCCAGGAACCCACTCCAAGTCTCCAAACTTACACTCAGTACCTAATTCAGATTTTACACCCAAACAAGCTCAAAAAAATCAGAGTGCTGTTCCCACAGGGAAAATGTAAAACTGTCCTTGGAGAACTGGCTGAGAGAGTGTTGCAAAGTGATCAGAGCTCCCTTGGTTCCCAAATCCTTCGGAGGCACAAAGACCCTGGGGGTGTCCACTCAGAGCCCATCATCAATGGTCACAGCACCATACCGGCCAACCCTTCCCTCCTGATAACATCTGCATTGCTCTGAGGCTTCACTGGGTTAAAAATTGTCCCTGCATCAGAAGATGTCCCTGCTGAGCGAGGTCCTGCTCAGTGCCCTGCCCCAGCCGTTCAAGCCAGGCCCTATTGCGGCTCAGTACTCCTTACGGGTCAGAGCATCCATGGCAATATGATCCTGACGTGCAGATGTGTCTTCTCTGTGTCACCAAGGGCCTCCTGTCAGCCACAAAGGCAGCTGCTCTTGAGGGTTGCACTCCTGTTGTGGGATATCCACCCTCTCCTCTGACCTGCCTATGGAACGTCAAGCGTGGAGCTAAGCCACTGTAGTGCATCAGCTAAGGGGAGAGAAGAGCTGTCCTGTCCAGAGTGAAAACCCCCACACCCTCGCTCTCTACGGAGCACAGGAGAAAGGCTGCAAACCATCACAGAGATGGTTGTCAGCAGCTCCCTTCTTCTGCCCCTGGGAAAGGACACTTGCCCCCACAACACAGAAGCAGAGAGCCCAGTGCTGGGAAGCCACCAATGTCTCACAGCCAAGCTCCAGCCTTCTCCTGTGACCAGCCAGCAGCAAGCAAAGGAAAAAGCTGAAGGGGGAACGGCCGCAGATCCTCCTACATACACTTGGAATATCCTGCCTGGATGGGAACAAAGGTTTCTAGGGCAGGAACCTGAGCGAAACTCCAGGGCATGCATTTTCCATTTATGATCACGTTTAGACTGAAGGCTATAGGCAGAATCACAGCCACCTCCCTGCCAGACCAGGAGCCCTCCCCACATAGTCCAGGCTCTCCCACATGTAGGGCTGACCATCTAAACACCTTGGGGAACAAGCTTGGCAAAGATGTCAGGAAGGGGAAGGAACTTGTCAGCAATTCACCCCAGCATCCTGCCTACTTTGCACATTACACAGGTGACAGGGTGTATGAAAAAGGAGTGGGCAAAGGCCACACATCATTTCTCTAGAGACTAAAGGCTGATATTTTCCCATTTCTAGTCCTTACACCTCTATTAAAATTGCTTTAAAATCTGAAGATGGTGAAAAGAGCAGCCACAAGACCATTTCAAGGGATGGAAAGACTTTTCCAGTGAGACTTGTGCAATTCATTTTGTTCGTCCTTAAAAAGAGAAAGCAATGACTTGATTTCTTTTAGGCAATAATCCATCAAGCACTAGAGACTCTCTAATCCAGAACAGAAACACATAATAGGAAGCAACATGTCTGAGTCAAAGCCAGGCAAATTCAGCTGAGGAATATGGATCGTGCTTTTAATGCCGTAGGTGATTAACCACAGGAACAAGCTAACAAGGGAAGTAGCAATATCTCTTGTGGAGACAATCAAATCCATGTCACTGGGCTCCACACATATGTGCCTCATCTGTGTTGGGGAAGAAATTCAAGGATCTAAAGATTTCTTCTGGTCTTAAAATCTGCAATTTTGCTATAAACTTCTCTAAGACTCTGAATTAAACCCGTGTTAAGAGAGCAAATGACCAACATTCATGTGCTGCAGTTCTTACATAAAAATGATTACAGACATGACATCTCAGATCCTACAGCAGTTTAAAATGTGAAAACATCAACAGACTAATCTCTGTGCTGTAGTGCCCTTTGGCAACCAGGGACATCGCTGTGCTGCCACAACAACCACAGGTACTTGTGCAGAGCTGCTCTTCATCATGGGGTTAAACCCAAGCCAAGTACACTTGAGATAATGCCCCAGGGAGTGGGGGGTTGGAGTGGAGCAAGTGGAGTAGAGCAAGAGAGTCCCAAGCATAGGGCAAGCTCAGAGGATACACCTTCAACCCACATCTTATCCCAAGCCAATTAGTGAGCACATAAACTCATTCAGCTTGAACCAAAGAAACCTCTGCACATGGGAGTCAGATCAGAGGCAATGTTCAGGCTGTTCTTTGGGCTTGTTAATACTGCAGTGAAGACAATGACGTATTTGCTAAAGGCTGGTATCTCACTGGGCTATAATTATAAGGAATGGTTCGGGGCTTTTTTTGTTGCTTAATCATTTCTGCTTGTGTTAGGTTTCCTTTGAACAGTTTTACCACGCTGTACTGAAACAAGAACCCACCAGAACTATTGATCTTTTCCTGAACAGAGCTGAGTCTACACAATGTCTTCCTACTCTTTCCCCTAAGCTCTCTTCAACATCATTTTAAAAATCTGTCCTGCAGTTTGTTGCAAACTTGCCCACTTATGAATTAATCAAGTACAAAAGAGAAATCAGAAATTCCTTCCAAAAATATTTATCTGTGGACTGAAACTGGGCAGGAATTACTCCAGAGCAGGGTTTTATTATAAAACTGTGGAAGCAGAGAGATGTTGGTTGGTTGCTTCAGAAAGAAGCCCAGCCTGTCTGAGAGCAGCTCTGGGGCTGTAGTTTGCAGAAAGGCTCAAGGCAGTTTTCGCTGGTGGGAATGAGAGAAGGGGGAGGTTTTTCCACTTCTAGTAACACTGTTAAGTCTCTTTAAAATAAAGGGAGGTTGAAGAGCCGAGTAATCAACAGGAACAAATGCAATGTACCACGCTTCCTCCCTCCCCCAGTGCTGGGGATGCTCTCTCCTTGATGACCCCACCACAGACACTGCTCTATTGAAAGGGCTTTTTTAGCCCTGCAGGCTGAGGCCACCTTAGCCTCCTGAGGGCTGCAGTTTGATCCTCTGAGCTCATAACCCATCTACCAGCACAGTATTTCAGCCAGATGGAAAATCCACTGGATGTACATCAGACAAGTGACCTCTGCTATCCATCAGCTCATCACCTGCTTAATGTATTTCTCAGAACTGTGCCAAAGCACAATGTGCTTCTAGAGGTGTCAAAGGCTGGGTGGGTACCCACAAGAGAGTGAAGATATCACCCAGTCCCTGTTACTGTCTGTAAGATCTCCCGAGCCACAATCTAAATGATCAGACACACCACCTTTAGACTTACAGGCGGGTGGTTTAGCAGAAGCCATCACTCAGGGTTTTGACAAGTGAGTGCTGGAAGATCTGCCAGAGGTAATCTAAGGCAGTGGACACCGCCAGCCGCCTCCCACTTCTTCTGCCTCAGGTTAGACTCCTGCCCACAAAGGGGCTGTGACACAAGTAAAGAGCAGGAGCACGATCTCCCAACTGCTTTGCTCACTGGGCCACCTCAGGATCATCTCACACTCAAATGTTGGTGGGGTTTTTTTTATTTGTTTGTTTGGTTCAGGTTTTTTTTAATAAAGACACAAGCATCTTCCTTTAGGTATTCAGTTATCATGCTTGCATGGGCAGATCTTGTTTATGACAGACCAGCAGGAGCCGGCAGCAAACGGTGGGCTGTGCAGATTAATTATTATGCCCCCATGATTATAATTTTCACACAGCTATCAAAATACTCTAGATCATATAGAATCATCCTCTTTTCTAACTAGCTTCATCCCAACTGTCTTAAGTAGGGAGCTGCAGGAGGCAGCATCAAAGGCTTCCTTATGTCTCATTTATTTTCATGTCCCACAATTGCAACAACTGTAATCTCAAAACTCTTTCCAAGGTCAGTGACTTGGTTGTCCCTGAGGCAGCACCAGCCCTGAAGCAGAATACGTCACAGCACAGAGAAACAGCAGCATGCAACACCACGAGGAGTAAGGACATGGCAGAGTTGACATTGCGCAAGACTGAAAACAGGGTGGTTGGTCAGGCTGTTAGTGCTCCTCACAGCACGTCTCCATTGGCACAGCCTGGCCCCTCTCTCTGCAGTCAGCTCTCCTGAGGGTGTGCTGATGAGTAACTTGCCCACGGCATCCTCAGCCAACGCCCCAGGTCACTTGTGACACAAGGAGAAAAGTAGGAGCCCAGTGGTGTTTCACCTCTCACCATGCCTGGCTGTTACCCTCCTCAGTGTCACACACAGGCACTTCCCTACCAAAATCTTCTCCCTTTTTAACATTATTTTGGAGACAAAGAACATGACCTGCCCCAGGTCTCTTGGGTAGCCTGTAGCAAGGCTAGGAATAGATGCAAGTCTCCCATGTCATACTTGGAGAAGGCTCTCAGGAAGGTCTACCACAGCTCCGTTTCTCCTCCCGAGCTGCCCCCCAGGAGGGACTACCCTGCCTCCCACACGGATGAACCACACAGACCTTGCAGTTGAGAAGCATCTGGTTTGCACCACTGACACGTCCCAGCACAGCAGCTGGGGCTGTCCTTGCACTGGACTCTGCCCAAGTGCACAGTCCAAAGGCTGACCCTTGACAGGTCGTGCCTGCTGCAAGAAGCACATGCCAGTAAGGCATCTTTACCTGAGAGGGAAGGTAGCCCTGAGAGCTTTGCTGCAGCCAAGCCAGATGAGAGCTGCTCAGATAGAGGACAGCAGTGGATATGGGAACAGGGCCTCCCCAGGGACTGCACAGAGCAGTCCCCTGAAGAGGTGAACATATACACATCGATACCCTCTGGCACTCTGTGGCAAATGCTCCTGCTAGGGCACATGTTTTCTGTTAACACAGTGAAGTTGTAATACACGTAAGCTCTTAATGCATCAGACTGAGTTGCTTTTAACTTGTTCCAGCTCTAAACCCCATGTGCTTCAGTAACCATTAACTTATTCCAGCTAATGATCCACATTTGTTAGCCTGCACACCATAAGCCTCCCGCTGCTGCTTCCTTCCCCACCACAGCTCAGGCAAAACTGCAAAAGGAAAAAAAAAGAACAATTATAGCAAAGCAAGTGCAGAAACTGGAGGGACCAGGCCAAGGACAGCCCTCCCTAGCCTGGTAGAAGAGGTTGCATTGTGGAGGGACACAGAGCAGGCAGGAGTCCAGGGGGCACCTGCTCCCCTTCCCATCCAGGGTGCACAGGCTGCCCCCGCCCCACACAGGCAGCAGGGCAGGGAAGGCAGCTGAACGAACAGATGCAAATCTGTTAGGGATCCCTTTGATGACAGACAAAATGGGCACCTCAGCTGGTGCTGAGCATCTCCATGCTCTGCATGGGAAGAGATCTAGGCAGGGATGCTACATCTCTGCCTCCCAAAGGGGCAAAGCTGGGGTGACTCACAGCCAGCAACGCTTGCCCCAGGTGCTTGGCTGTAGCTCCCCAGCCCAGGGGCGAGCTCAGCTCCCCTTTCCAGCCCAGTGGCAGGATTTAATGACTCGTACACATCAGCACAGGGTGGACAATGGATCTTGGGGTAGACAAACTTTCCTCTCCTGCTCCATTCTTTGTCATTCTTAACTCACTTGTTCATAGGCTTTACCAGCACAGTCCCTGCTACTTCTAAGTGCCTCAACAAAAAAACAATTACAGTTTGTTTTTTTTTTCCCCCACCAGATGGGAGCCTGAGGCTTGCAGGGTTGCAGAAGCAAGTCCAAAGTTAGGGGAAAGCTAGGGCACATCCAAACAGAGAGCCCCACTTCCCTATCATCTTAGTCCCCAGCTGACCCCTCCTCTTTCCTTTGGCTGGTCAGTTCCCAGCAGGACCTCAGCTGTAACCCCAAGACCAGATCCCAGGCTGGGCACAGATGCACAATAGCTGAGCTGTAACCCTGGGTGCAGGGGAAGCCAAGCTGACCCTGTGACATCCACAGCACCTCAGGGCAGCCCTGCATCTCCTCCACTGGAGGCACAAGGGGAGCCACCCTCCAAATGCTCCCTCCCCAGGAGAGAAATAGATGCTCCCATAAGGGGTATCTTTGATTTTTAAGGAGAAGTGAGCTTAACCATGTAATACAATTGCAGTGTACCCAGAGGTGAAGGGGTTGAGGGGAACAGTGAACAGGAAGACATCTGTACAACACCTTGTCTTGATGGAGGTGGTGCTGGGCATGGCACAGCTGGCCTCCCCTGAGATTTTGGCTGCTGCTAGAGTGGCTGCAAGTGAAGGGGAGGGCAGCAGGAGGGAATGCTGAAGCAGTGGGGAATAGAGGACATCACAGGGAGGCAAAGAGGTGTCATCCCTCTGCTGGTGGGGGACCTCCTGCAGCACCTCCCAGCCATCCTGTAAATACTATCTCCTCAGGGCTCAGCTGCCAGGAAAGAGCCAGGGCTGGCGTGCTCACCCCTGGACTCAGTCTGCTGGGGCTTGAATGGAGGACAGCCCACCTGAACAGGACCATACCCATGCCATGTGCCAGCCTCCTGCTGTACCCTACATGAAGGAGTCTCCCTTGGCTGAGGACATGTTCCCAGTCCTGCTTTGCACCCCAAGTCCTGCGCATTAGATAAGGCCCCAGCAGATCGGTCCAGCCAACAGCTCCTAATCTCTGATAAACTCAGGCATTGCCACCTCTTCCCTGCACACACAGGTGCTTCCTGGCCATCTGCAGCTGGGTCCCCACCTCGAGCCTGTCTGGCAGCACTGGGGACCAGCAGAAGACAGCAATTTGCTACATTTTATTCCCTTTGAAGCTGAATCCTACCCCTGGAGACAAAACCACAAACAGAACATGCAGAAACTTAAATGCCTGGAAGCAGTACCATGCAGGCTGACTTTTACAGCTGGCCATGTAAAAGCACCCAACAGACCAATGAAGGTTCCCTGCAATAATGGTCTACCAAGAAAAATTAAAAAAAAAAAAAAAAAAAAAAAAAAAAAAAAAAGAGCCCTTGCACTCCCGCAAGCTTCTGTCGGAAAGGGAAACATTTTCACCCAAAAACACAACTGCCATCTGTTCCCCACTTCTTGGCTACAAGCTCCAGTATTTTATACAAAAAAAAACCCCAAGCTTCTGGCTGACGATGTTTGCTTTGGAGGAGCTGGAAGGTACAGGCCACCTTGCTGTCATGACTGTAGCTTAGACTGTCCTCAGGATTCCCTATGGGAAGTGTCCAGCCATCTTATTTTGGGGATTATTCTGACTGGACAAATATTTATGATACTTCAGAAAACAGAAGATCCATGGTTTGCACTCCCTACCCCTAAGACACTGACAAGAGGAAAGCAGGAATTAATTCCCACTACACTCCTTCCATCACCTTGCTGGGCTTGGAGGGACCACAGCTGAGACAGGAGGAGTTCCCTAGCCTGCTTGTCTGTAAGGAGAAGGTCTGAAGGAGCTGAACACTTTGGGGAACCCAGAGAGAGGGCTGAGCAAAGCCCTTTGCAGCGATATATGCCTTATCTCTTTCCCTTACTTGTGCCTGTTACGGGGAACCCCTTTGATTGTGACAATGGGAACGTAGCAGACCTATTTGTGCAGTGAAAAGGGAAGAAACCCTCTTGTTGGGCAGCTTCTCTACACCCAGCTACCCTTTGTTTCTGCTCCTGCCTCAGATCCAGGGCTGGGGCGGGGGTGGCGGGTGTTCAACTGTGTTGACTAAGATAATTTGGCACTTCTCAAAGGAAATTTGTTACAAAGGGCGAAGTACCTCCCTGCGCACAAAGAGTCCCTTTCAGAGCGGAAGGATGCTTCAGTGCACATTTTGTACCCACAAATCCGACCTCCGACAAGGACAAAGCCAGGGACAAGAACGCTTAATTGATGAAGAAATGAAAAGGTAAAAAGCACATCCGCAAGCAAAATGACTCTGCTACTGACACAGCCTGCAGTGGCCACAGGGATCTGGCTGTGCAGGACCTGGTTGTGCAGGACCTGGCTGTGCAGGCAACCAGCACCAACCCCAGGAGCCACCCTGCACCCCAGCTGAGCCCTCCAGATGGGGCGGCAGCACGGCAAGGTGCCCTTATGTGGGGCAGGCATGGGTAACAACACAAGGTGCAGACCCACAGCAGTGTGAGACGGCTCTGGGGAAAATAAGATCCTCTTCTCGGCCAGGCAGTCCTGGGGGAGCTGGGGGAAAGCGCATGGAGGCTCCTGCAGTCCTCTGTGCCTGTGCAGTCAGGAGCCACCCCCAGGCTCCTGCCAGCCCATCACTTCAGTGGTCTCACCAGGCAATGTGTCTAGGCTACATTAGGGCTCATAAATGACAGGACTATCCCAACTGCTACTGATGATTTATCATCAGCAAATAAAACATCTTGGTGTAGACCTTCAGTTTTAAATGTAAATTCCCATCACTACTCTTGCTGCCTGGTGTAACCAGCAAATAATACATCCTGTTGTTACTCATTTCCTTATTTCTCAGGGGCCAGCAGCCAGTCATAGCAAGTGCTGTACAAACCCACTGATTTGCAGCCAACTACAGCCCTTATGCTTCACTTGGTATTTCTTTTGTTGCCCTCTGTTATCTCTTATCAAAGACTCCGGATTTGCTTTTCTCACAGCCTCAGACCAGGGGAACTCCAACAGCAAGCTCCAGCCTGGATTTCCACCCTGCCCTGTCCCAGCCCTGCAGTAACACCCCCGGGTGCCTCGGGGAGCTTGCTGCCATTGCTCTCGACCCCCTCTCTCAGAGTGGCTCCCTCCTGCAAAGGAGCACCCACCAAACCCACCAGAGTTGGGCTGGGTGGCTTGGACCCTCTATAAAACACTGCTGCCTTGTTCTGATGCACCCCATCACCACCAGGACACTGACTGCCAACACCCCTATCACTGTAATCACCGGTACTATTATTTCTATGCACAGTTACTGAAGTGGTTGTGTCGGTTCACACAGATCTAATCACTTTAACACATTTCTAGTGTGTTAGAACATTAGCTATTTTCTGTTTACTAGGAGAGCACTAGAACTGATTGGTATCAGTCGGAAAGAATCCAAACATCTATTAACTATGCTCAAAGTCAATATTTTGAAATCCAGTGAGTTTATCAAAACATATTTTGCATTTAAACACCCTGACTCCATAAACAAACCAACCATTAAGCGATGTGATGAGCTGTCCTTTGTCTTCACAAGGAACACAAGGTTTTCAAGTATTCAGTTACCCAAATTTGAAGAGTCACTGGCATGGGTCAGAGCTTGGACCTGCCACATTTCTGCCCACGTAAGAGCATGATGCATCCAACCTGCAAAAGTGCTTCTAAAAACCCCACTGTACACCTGCCTGCTTCTTCGGAGCCCACCTGCCTTCCAAAACATCACCAAAAAGCCCCAGAATGAGCATGTACCTTCTCTCATTAGTTAAGTCACAGTTTGGAAAGAAAGTATTCTGCCTTTTCAGCTTCCAGTCAAATAGACTGAAGAAATAGAAAATATTCTTGCTACACTTGTTGCTTATGCTGGGCTCAGAGTAACTCAGACAAAGCTTTTCTGCACAGTATCACAGCTGAGAAAAGCTAAGTGCAAGTGCTTGCTGCTTTGGTAATGGCTGAGGTACAGGACTTCGGGACACATAGCTAAGGCTATCGCCCAAAGATAAGTGTGAGCTCCCACCATCCTTCCTGCAATTAGAAGACTTTCTAACTCAAAAATCTACTGAAAATCTTAATGGTTTTAATTTTTCTAAATTATTTTAGTATACAAGTGCAACTCAGCTCAGATTATAAAAATAACCATTGAATTCTTAACCAAGGAAAAATGTTTACTTTAAATAGAGATGTTAAATTAAAATAAGTCCAAGTTGTGTAATTGTCTAATGGTTTTGTGTCTATCTGCTCTGCTCCATCGCTTCTATTTTTCTCCTCCCAGCCCCATTCATTCTACCCACATCTGCAGGGCATTACCCATAGTGTAACCAATACTCCAGCTGTGGCTGCCCTGCTGCTATAGAGACAGGACCTATCAGCACTGCAACAGGAACCATCTGTGCCTATGACCCAAAAATCACTCTGGAATTAGGCTTTTTTAACCATATTGCTGTGCTTGTGATCTCTGCTTTAGTTCAAACAGCCAGTCATGACTACTCCAAATTCTCCTCCACGTGCACCAGAAACAAGGATCCCCTCCCAAAATGCAGCTAGAAGACACGTCAATACCCACCACTTTCTCCCTGCCATGTGAACTGTGCAGCTGGCACCCCGAGGGGTGCAGGGTGTGCATGGGAGGACCAACAGACCCCCAGACTTCCTCCTTAGTCCTCCTCTCCACCCTCAAACCTTTGCCTATAACCTTCTTGTATGTTTGTATTTCTGCGAGAAGCAAAGGGGACAGAGGCTGTGCTGTGTAAGTGCCGTATGTGATCTTTGGCTGGCCACACAATGCTCCCCATTCACAACCATTCACAAAATGGACCAACAGCAGCTTGCCCCACTTTCCTGATGGATTTTAGATGTCAGATTAAAAGGACCCTGATATTGTGCTGCAGGGTCCTGTGGTGGGACCTGCACAGCCTCCTAACTCACAGTTTCTCCCTACCCCACACTGTCTGCCACAGAGCTGCAGTACGTGCCTGGATTTCAAGCATAAATCCCTACTCTTTCCACAGCTGGAGCCAGAGCACACTCTGCCTGGCATTTATCTGGCAAGTGAACCAGCATCTGTGTCTATGCTTGAAGTTTCACAAGGAAATTTGTGAAAGTGCACAAGTACAGCAACATGGTATTATCAGCACTACAGCATGTGACATCCCCAGTTTGCATCCTGTTTACATCTGCTTGGTCCATGCACCAGTCAAAACCATTACCATGCTCGACTGGTGGTGCTTGGTTGGATGCAACCTCTTGCCTGTTCTCCAGGCTTTCCATATAGCAGATTCCTTCTTCATACTTGTTCCCTGAATTTCATGCTGGAATGGAGTTTAGTGCATCCAACAGGAGCTGCCAGCATGACTCCTCCACAGATCAGTAGTGTGCTTTGGCACTAACTAGCACTACGGTATATTCCCATCACCTGGCACCTCCTCTGTTAGTCTGATCAACACTGCAGACCAAACCTGCAGCTTCCCATACTGCCAACACCTGCAAGAGCTGAGCTGCTCTTACCCTGTCCTGCTCAATCTCCTCCTATTGCCACTTTATTCACCTGCTTTTAGCAGTAGCATTCTTTAAATGGGTATTTTCTAAACACAGCTCTGTTGCCCGAACCACTTTTTTTCACCAAAGAACATTTTCAAGATGGAAACAGCTTGTTTTAATCATTCAGTTGTCTGTCTTTCTTATTCAAACCCTTCTCTCTGCCCTCCTAGTAGTTTGTTTCTTCCCTGTTCCCTGCCAGACCCATCAGGTCTCACCAGCTGGTTCCCAGTCTGACCAGTCTCTCACTGCCTGCTGAAGTTTCCCCTTCCACGACCTGTGCTCCAAAAGCAGTGCTGGCCTTAGGGTGGGGGGGTCCCAAGGCCACCCGTCCGGTGGATGCTGGACGGGACACGGGCTGCTGGGATGAGAACGGAGCATAACGGCTTTGGAATCTGCCCCAGGGTCGTCCCAGCGGGAAGGACAGCGGTGGCTGAAATCCGTCACGTCTTTCTATAGTAGCAGAGCTCCTGACAAGACACCAACCTTGCTAATTTTACTGCAGGTCGGACTGTGGCCGGACTCCGCTCTACTACGAGGGCTGTTGCCCCCTGGAGGCAGCGGATCTTTCCGGGCACCGGGTCACGGCACTCGGCCCCGATCTCAAAGCACCTAAACCAGCCCCCTTCCTGCAGCCTCTGTGCAATGCAAAGATCTGAGGCCACCCGAAAATCCCGGAGGCCAGGAAAGGGCGCTTTCCCTCAGCGAGTGAAGAAACAGCCCAGAAGAGGGGCGGCACGAAACCCTGCTTCTCCCCTCTGAGGCTTTCCCCTCGGGGCTCAGGGCGGCCTGGCCGCAGGGACACGTGTTGGATGCTGCTCCCTTCGGAGATGCCTCCGAGAGAGCCCCGATGACCGCCCAGGTGGCCGGCTACCCTCCCCAGCCTTCCCGGTCACGGGAGAGCGTGCGGAGGCTGAGAAGGGCTCGTCCCAGCAGCCTCCCGGCTCTCCATCCTTCCCCAAGGGCTGCCTTACCTCCGCCAGCTTGGAGCTCCTCTCCTTCGGGCTGTTGCTGCGCTGTTTCCTGAGGGGCAGTCCTCTCACTGCAGCCAGGAAAGTTGTCAGAAAGACGAAGCCGAGGATGAGCACGACTTTCCCTCTAATTAGAGGCATCTCTTCTTCCCTCTCGCCCCACCTCGCACGCCCAGAGCAGGCGGCCCGGCAGCACGGCCGCGCGCAACACTGCAAAGCTCGTCCTTCCTCGAGAAAGCAAGAGGAGTAGCGAAAATTTAAGAAAAGAATAATATATAAAATCTCGCAGACGGGAAGTGCAGTCCCCCGCGGGTGCGGGCAGGGGCCAGGGCAGGGTCCACCGGCCCGGGCGGCTCC
>JAAGNO010012417.1:88944-113660 GCA_033439905.1 Ceryle rudis | reverse complement strand
AGCTGACCCAAACCCACCAAAGGGATGTCCCATACCATATGATGGCAGCTGAACTATAAAGGCGAGGAAAAGGGGGGGAGGGGGGTGGGCATTGGCTTGTCCTCCCAAGCAAACATTCCATGTTTGGAGCCCTGCTTCCTGAACAGGGCCAGACAGTGCCAGCTGAGGGGAAGTAGAGAGTAAATCTTGGTTTGCTTTTGCTTCTGTGTGCAGCCTTGCTTTACTTTTTGACTAAACTGCCTTCATCTTAGCCCTTGAGTTTCATCTTTTCTTCTTCCCCCTGATCTAGCTGAGAGGAGGGGAGGGAAGTGGTAGAGAGGCTTGGTGGGCACCTGGCATCCAGCCAAGGTCAAAACCACCACAGGAGACCATTCAGAAAGCCTAGCAAGCTTAAAAAAGCATCCTATTAGAATATATTTTTGATAATTATATTAATAAATACATCCATAAAAAGACTTTTCACAATAATTCAAAAGCATAGTATAGCAATTCCCTCTGAATATGGAAAGCATGGAAGTGATCTGGTACATTTTCAGTTTACCCTTAAGTAAGAAAATTAAAATAAATTATGCAATTACCTATCTCAGCAGTCTCTCACACATGCAGAGACAACAGGACACTTACCATTAAGCAAATAGGTATGGAGGACACGCTTTAACATAAATAAAGCTGTTTTAAGCAAAGGAAAGCAGATCAATAAAAACTAATTCCTGTCACCTCCAATCAAGGCTAAAAAGATCAATGAAACTCGGCAACAGAAAAGACAGTTAAATATAAAATGTTAGCCCAGAGGAGTTGATTTTCTTTAAAGAATTCTTCAAGTGCTTCAAATCTTACACTTTTTTTTCTTTCCCTTGAGAGGTCATATTCAAGTTGAATATGCTCTTTATTTTTCTTTCTCTGTTCTTAAATGAACAGATTGTTTTGAGAGCCATGAAGAAAAAGCTATTTATCCACAGAACTATCACAGCTGATGCACAAGCAGCCCCAAACACTGTGCTAATAGATCTCAGTAGTGTGTGAAAGAGACAGATAGAAAAACACCGTCCACACCACACCAGGCTTCTGCTGGATGGGAAAAAGGCCTTGTCCCTGCCTAAGTAACATTCAGACCAGGGATTCCCTAAAAGGCCATACAAAAAAAGCACATCTAAGTGTGAGGCTAATTGAGAAGGTGTACAAACTGGTGATCATTTATTAAGAAAACAGTAGAGTGGCAAAACTGTAATGAACATCATTCATAGTCCATTTGGAGTGAATTTGCATCAGCAATCAACAAAATAAATAGTGGGTTTCATTTAGCCATTACGCCTCAGACAGCTCTCTGCTTTCATGCAAACTGTTCAGATTATCACGTGAAATAAAGATCAGGAAATTGGACTATGAGTATTTCCCCTCCAAATAATATCTTCATATAAATTTTTTATGTAGGTGAACAAAAACTGATCAGTTTTACGTGTGCTCAGGTGTAGGATATTACTATCCATTGACACAAAACTTGGTTAAATCAAAACAGTATTAGCCTAAATTCTGCACAGAAGATATTAATAAAATATTGAGTAATAAGTAGCTATGCAAACTAGTTTTGTTAATAACTATAAGTAATAAAGTATTAATTGTGAAAAGTGCTCAGATGACTTGGGGATAGAGGAGGAAATTTCAAGAAGGAGGAGTAGCAGAAAAAAATTATGAAATGCTATTAGATTCTTGTATTTATCTTATATTAACTGCTATTTTGATGACTTTTCTGCCTCTGTCAAAACAGATGGAAGGAAACAGGGAACTAAACCATCTCACTGTATTTCCACCTGTCTATGTAGGATTTTTTAAATTCCTATATGGAACTGCTAATAAGAGTACTGCATGGCTAAGAATAGTATTGCATGGTTTGGGGCAGTCTTTGGAGACTGGAAATGCCACTTGATATTGATAAACTACTTATAGTGAACACAAGGTGAATGAATATGAATGCAAGTTTGCACAGGTGCCTTTTTAGCCATAGACCCTAAATTAAATTTCCAGCAAATCCTTTTAGAATGGGTCAGCATTCATGTTGTATAAAATGTGGCTCTCAGAATTCAATATAAAAGCTTCCCTTTATAAATCCTATTTATGACTTCCTTCCCTTCCCCCCCCCCCCTTCCCCCCCCCTTAATTACAGCAGAGGGGGATTAGTCAGTGTGAGTCTCCAGGGAGCTATACACAAAGCCATCTCTGAAATGAAACTAAAAGGAAAATGACAGAAGGCATTGAGCTCTGGTAGCAGACAAGACTGCCTAATCTGAAGAAGCCAGGCAAATTTTCGGGACCACAGTGACTGAATGAGAAAAGGCAAAACTCCAGGAACCTTAACCCTACACCTTTATCTTCTTTATCCAGTCTCTTCTAAAAGACAAACATCCCATTTCCATTTAATTACTTATATTAAAAACTATGATTGTTAATATTTAATGAGGAAAGTAAATTTAAATCAGGTTATCTTAGACTGCTCTCTAAATAAGAGCCATTTTTTTCCAGCTCTGTTAATTTATTTAATGATTCTACACATGCATATATAACATCCTTGAAGCATTTTATTTTTTCAGTATCTTAAAAATTTTCAGACTAACTACTTTTTCTTTGCTTTTATGCCAAACTCCATCTGGTTGGCTTGGAGATTTTGGAGGAATAAAAGGAGAAAGTGTTCAAACACAACTTTACCTGATGTTGTGTATTCCCTAAAGGAATTTAAAGGAATAATTTAAAGAAAAATGGTTTTGGTAGGCTATGGCTAAATTATACAAATATGCACAGCCTAATTTCACAGTCTCTGTATTTTGGTCCACTAACATCAATCATAACTTTGCCAGTGGAATGGTGTCCAGCTATAGAAAAATGGATTTGATGTAAGAGAAGCTTTTTTAAAAAAATGCATCAGAATCAGTGACATTTTGTTTCAGAAAGTCTCTGGAAAATAAGCTTTTTTTGTTCTTAAAAAATTTCTTCTTTCAGAAATTAGGATTCTGAATTTGAAAAGAAGAAATAGGATTTAAAGGGAGGACATTAACACAATAAAGTAACTTGATCCATCCAAGCAGTTTTCACAATTTTTCATGATGATCCAGCTTGAAAAACATTTCACATTATGGATTTTCTGATGGCAAATAAAAGTCAGTTTCATTTCTGGGTAAGTTCAAGATCTTGATAAAATTGAATCTTATTTAACTCTGAGTAAACTTGGAAAACTCGCTGTCAGGGCGCTGAGGGTCCCAGCTGCCTTCCCAACCCTGCCTGGCCTCAGCAGGGCTTTCCCAGTCCTGCCCTGGCCCAGGACTCCAACCCATCCCAGCCCCAGACCACCCTGCCTGGGTCCCCTCTGAGCTGGTCCCCACCCACTGGTTGATATCCCAGCTTGGCCTCAGTCATCCCAGTCCCCACGGAGGGGCCCGAGGCTGCCCCTGCTATGGGGGGGGTCCCTGCAGGACAACCCCCAGTTGCAAAGCCCTGCCCTGCCCACCATGGCCCTCACAGGGTCAGGCTTACTCAGTGTCCATCTTCCTCAAGAGAGCAGAGTGAATTGCTGATGTTGGGAAGAGACCAAAATAAGATTATCACAAGATGAGAATCATTCAAAGAGTTGGCTTACACCACAGCTATTACTAAAATATTCAAAGATAGTACTCACAGAGTCCTGATCTTTGGCATGTGATTGAAACTGGTAACAGGAATGCGGGTGATGTTGTTATTGTTGAGAGTACTGTTAGGAGAGAAAAAAGAATAATAGATTGATTAGTTATTTACATTTTTTTTTACCAGCACACTATTTAGAGAGACAAGCTGCTAAAACTCTTGGTAATAAATGTGCCAGGCTGCGAGCAGCAAGACACGCAGACAATTTGTGACATATCACAAAAGATACTGTTAGGGCAAAGCAACCACCAGCTGCACAAGAATGGATGCAGGTTACTATTTACCCCATTTGAGTGCCAAGGAGTACAGGACATGAGTTTTTATTGAGTACTGGAAGAGATCCAGAGTTTTTGGTTAAGCTGCTGCTTTACTTGAAAACCTGGTGCAAGTTGAGTGGCGGAACATCAAACTCACTCTCTGCAAGATGAAAGCTTTGCGCTTAAAGCACTCACTCTCACACAAAAAAGATTGCTGTTAATTCTCCCAGGCTTGTTAACGCAGCCAGCTAACACGGGCAGACAGCTCCAATGGCCTTTTGAAAACATGTGGATGGGTACCCTTTCTTTGGCTTCCTTATGGAAAAATATGCGGGTAGTGGAACAGACTGTAATAAAACATGTCCTGACCCAGGCACGTAGGGATTTCTGCTTCTCTATCAAAGCAGGGCTTAAAGAGAACATCATCTCAGCTGCTGGTAGGGACCCCCTTAATGCTTCTTATAAAAAATGAACTGACTCAATTAACATCAGCTAAGTGTGCTGCTCCCATTTATGTAGCTACCAATTATATCAACGACTCTCCAGCAAATTAGAAGCTATAAAGTTTATCAGGAAGGCACAGGAAATGGAAAGCACTCCAACAGGGCATAAACGCCATGCTCCAAGGGCACCAAATCTGCCAATACAGTAGCTCAGTTTGTCAGGAGAATTGACAGGGCTGGTGATGACGCCATGTCCTGGTGTGGCCAGCCCTGCTGCTGGCTGCAGCTGTCTACTTGAGACGTGTGGTGTCCAGAACACCACGGCATGGAACAACCTCTCCTTTATACAAGGGGCACAGCCCTCCACAGGATCATTTTGACAGAAGATTGTGCTTTTGTGCATCTGTGTATGTGTTGAAGAAAATACCTCCTGAAGCAACTTAAGGGCATGTTGCCCTTTCCTGTTGTTCCAATGTTATGTACTTATATAAGGCATAAGATTATCACGAGAAATGTCCAAAGAGTTGGCTTACACCACAATTATTATTAAAATATTCAAAGATATTCTTCACAGAGTCCTGATCTTTGGCATGTGATTGAAACTGTTACCAGTTTCAATCTCTTGGAACTCTTCAATCTCCAAAGCTCTTGGAAGAGTTTTAGAGAAGTTTACTAGCCTTCTTGGTCATCTGCTAATTTAAAACCATTTTTACAATTCTGCCTAGAAATCCCATGGCAAAACCATCATCTCCAACATCAGCAGGTTAAAGCTAAATTAGTTGATAGCCTATTCAGATTGCTTTTCTAGTGTCCAGGAAGACACATGCACACACTGGCAAAGCCAGGAGGTTTGCAGAGCAGCACGCTACACGCAGGCACGCTCTGGAGAGGAGCATGAACCGGCTCTGACACCGCCAGCACTGTGTTTGTCTTGCAGCTGCACTGCATCCCAGCAGGACAGAACACGACCACTCTGTTAGCAGGAGCATAGCTGGTATTTCAGCATAGTGCTGCACCAGATGGATGCACTATCGGTCTGGAGCCAGCTTGCCGGCTGACATACCCATGACAGCGAACTGCACCGTAAGAGCAAAACTACCCTCCCTTTCCAAATCTGTGAGCAGAGTGAGTTATGTCAGTAAAAGTAAAGTTTTGGAAATCTGGAATCCACATATGAGGTCTCTTGCCAGAGATCTGTGTCAGTCAAGTCACACATGTTCACACACCAGGCTGCTAAGAGCTGTTGGCCTTAGTGCACCACGGCTTCATATACAGTATTCGTTCCAGATTGTCTGGAAAGCTTGATGCTGCCAAAAATTGGACAAGAAGCACACAGCTAAGTACTGGATCAATGGGTATGTAAAATTACAGGTCTGCGTATTCAATTTCTCAACATGCAAAGACTCAAGCGCAGTTCAGTGGTAAGATGAAGAGCGAAATCCTGTGAAGATCAGAAGTAAACCCAACAGCCAGCCCTGACCACTACCAGCCATGTCATCTTGTCAGCTGCACATCACAAGCTGCACGTGGCGCTGCCTTCCCGCGGCGCTTCAGCCCTGCAAGGGAACATGCATCTGCAGGGCCAAAAACCTCTACCTCTGGATTCCTGTTAACATCATGGTGACACCACAGATGTCTCACTGCAGCAGTTATGGTGCAAATGAACCTCTCTGTCACACAATTGCTGCTGTTTGATTACTTCACTTAGGCAGTGGTGCAATCCACAGTCATTTGTGGACGGTTAGCCAAAAGAAGCGTGTACAACAATTTCTGAAAGTGAACAAACCCTTTTATAAGGGTGAATATATAGATATATACACATCCACACCCCCACCCCTCAATAACTATATTTATTTGCACATGGATGTTTGGAAGTTCAAAGAGGTCTCACAAATGGAATTTTGAACTGCACCACTATTTTTTTTCCCCTGTAAACATAAGAATATTATTCACTCTGCCTCAGTTGGCTGTTACTTAAAATTAGCTATGCACTTGATGGGAAGATTTTAAGTGTGCACTGATAAATAGAAGCCACATGTTATGTCAGCTCACAAAAATTAAATCACATACACAGCTGATGTCTGAATAGGTCACACATGGTACTACAGGACTCAGTGGAAGCCCCAGAAATTCAAGGGAGACTTTCTACCGATGTCTAAAGGATGTGGATTGGATTCTGGCAGAACAGGACTTGACAGGGAGCTTCCTTCTGCTTTAAGTGAGGTAGGGACCACATCCCTGTCTCGCAGTGCAATTCTTCATGTGGATGTGGAAACGGTCAGCCTTTACCGTCCGATTTGATGATTCAAAAATATTTTTATATTTCTTAAAATATTTCTGTTTAACAGACAAAGCATTATTCCGCTCGCAGTATTTCTACTCACAAAATATCAGATGAGAATGGCTCAGGTTTTGCCCCTAATAAGCAAAGGTTCTTCATAATTCATCAACAAATATATAACCCTCCTTCTAAGAATCTTAAGTCAGCGCTGAATTAATCTACTCCTTACACACAAATTTCAGGGATGACTCTAGCAGATAGCTATTGTGCAGATGAATTAGTAGCATACTATTTCATTGATATTTAAATGTTAACCATAATGAAGGCAATAAAACATCTATGATAACAGCAATTATTTCAGAACAAAGAAGGCCAAACACTGCAAAGGGCACTAATTGGCAGCGAACTGTCTGCATTACAGCCCAGTTGTAGCGGCAGGAATTTAACCCTGGGTGTACACAGCACACAGCTCCCACGCAGCAGGAACTCTTTGGCCGGTGAATGGGGCTTTTTTTCAGGTAGAGACGTCCTTCCCAGCAATGACTGTTAAGATTACATTCCCTGACAGGGATAAACACACAATACAGTGGCATTTTTAGCACGTGAAGGTAAAAAAAAAATAAATTCTGCTCCAGTCGTGTGCTAGCTACTCCAAAGCCCCAGTCTCATTTTGATCCAGCTAAGATTCAAATCCATAGAACCAGATGCATAAACAACAGGAAACTGAGAAACAGAAATCTCCCAGAATTTTCAGACTCCTCCATCATCACATGGGAAAACTTGTATTCTGCTGGGCTCTCCCCAGCCTTATACCTCCCACCTCTTCCAGAACCCAGTCTACTCTTATCCCTTGGAAAAGCACTGTCCTCTCATTTAGGAATCTCCTCCCTGTAAACTATTCACACCCAAAATGCTGAATCAGGAAACTCATCTTACAGATAATACTATTTATGCCAGCAAACTTCCCACCTTGGGCCGTGATCCTTGACAGATCTTGCAAGCTAAGCGGAAACAGCCTGCAGCAGTCCTAAGGGTCCTCCAAGGACTACTCGGAAGACACATAACGTGGGTTCAGTAATCTTCGAGGTGGTACATCCTCCACCAGTATCAACTGTCACAGTCCCAGTTCAATTTACCACCCCAGAGGACCTGCTCTGCTAAATCCCCTCTGCCAGTTGCCCCAACTGGTTAGAGGCATGCATGGAACTGCCTTCTTCCTTCCAAAGATTAAAGCTGATTTACAGCCCCTACTAATAAGATTTTTTTCAAAAGAAAGAGTGCTCACTCTGCAATCCTATCATGATTTGAAAACAATTACCTATCTCCCTCCTCAAACCTTTTGTGCAAATTTTACTACATGTGGTTGTATTTCTCTTCTCTTCTGACTTGTTCCAAATTTATGTACACCGCTGAAGCTCCTTGACAAAGAGCTGTTAATTCCAGACTCAAAGTAGTAACATGAAAATCATTAACCTGTAGAAATTACTATCGTGTGTGTGTCTTTAAAATAATATTTAATGCATTATTCTTTACTCCTTTCTCCACCCCCTTGAACAGTATAGGTGTCAGATGAAAGTCAGAAAAAAATTATACTTCTAATGGTAAAAGAAATCGCAAAACTTGTATGTAAGATACTTCAGGGAAAAAAGGAAAGAATTTAAATTTTGAACCATACAAATAATAAAAACTCAGGAACTCTACTCATCCTTTCATGTTCTTTAGACTAAATCAGAGAGCAGAAGTCCCAGGCTATCAGAATGCCTGGTGACTTACCAGAAATTGTAATACTTTCATTACACTATGTCTACCCCCATTCTGTCCCAGTTAAGTGCTAGACATGAACCAGAAGGATCTTCTGACAATGATGCCAGAAAAAGTTATACGGCACAACAGAATTATCTGAAAATATTAACTATTTATTTTCTTCAATTAGTACTTCAATAAGTACATTGTAAAACAGTAACTGTCTTAATGTTTTCCAGTCACATTTCAAGTGGGAAATACATAGAAGGGTTGGGGTTTTTGATAAACACATAGCAGCGTTTGATGAGAATACCACTTGCTATATCCCATCTTAAAAGCCATGGTATCCTATTTTATCATTGAGAAAAGGAAAAACTGCTACACAAATATCCGGTTTTCTAAGTACAAGGCACTTTCATAACACACAGAGATTACTAGCTGTGCATCAGTACAACACCCCCAGTGATGCTCCTTGTTTACAATGTGAATGAATTAAAATGAAAGGGGAAAGGAAGAACATGTCATATGCTGAAGACATACTTTGTTTTTTGACAGTAACAGAGACTGATTTTCCTTCACATTCCATTTCTGCAGCTGATTAGCACAAGCAGCTAATCAAATTGAGAAATTATATGGTACATTAAATTTTTGATTAACACTTTTCCCCAAGCCTTAATAAGCTTCTAGAGGTCTGCTGTGCTGGCCATTCAGGTTTTTGATACATACTGGACTGCTTTTATCACATTTGGCTGATCATGGGACATGGCACCATTTGCAAAATTCTCAGTTAGAAAGAAATACTCGGACCCATTCACTGAGAGGTAAATGGAGAAAGAGATCTGGAAAGGCATCAGCGCATTTATTATATTTCTGGTTTTGAATGCCTTTTACGTTTGGGCACTACAGATTCTTTACAGGCTTCTAACATACACGATTTGATACCAGGAATCCTGCAAACAAGAGTCCTCAGGTGGCAGCACATGCTTCTATGAGTCTGTGGGCTTCGCTCTAAGTTAAACAACGATCTTCAGTTCTGTCTCCTGCTCAAAACCCTCTCAATACACTGCGGAAAGAACAAGGTGCTGAGTGACCACACTCTGCGACAAACCTGTATTTTGAAAGCGAGACTTTGAAACGAAGCAGAAAAGCAACCAGGCGAGGCTGGCGGGGAAGAGCCGTATCAGGCACTGAAGCACTGGTAGCTCTAACAACTCAAACATTTCCTTCTGTCTCCTTCAATTACACCACGGCTTTGTCACGGTATGCTCATTGGCTGTGTATGTAATCCGTGTGTTGTGTGTCCATAACACCATGTAATTGGGCCTAATGCAAGATTATTATCTATGTGCATGCAATGGATGGCTACAAATGGTGCATCTGCAGGCTTGTAATGTTCCCAAGAGTGAATTACTGTCATACTCCCTGATTACTGCTTCTCCCACAACTGCTGTAGTTTCCAGGCTTCCTATCCCCAGTGCAAATATACATCCAATAAATGGGACCGGAAAATTTAGTAAGAATTAACCCAGGCATTTCCAAACATAATTAAGCCTCTCATGTAAATAGTCTTCTTGATAATATTATTTCTGTTCAGAAGTGGGTGAACTGATGAAAAAAGATTGAGCAGCTCACCCCGATTTGCCGGTGGAGCTCAGAAGACAACGCAACAGTCCAAGCCTGCCAGCAACAGAAAGAGAATTTCTCCACACCCCCAGAGCTTAGTTAGGGAGTGGAATGTTGGTAAATAAAAATAGGTGATGGGAGTCTTTTCATAGTGTACCTGTGAACTGGAACTGGTGAATCCATGCAAGCTTAGACATCTCCATCAGTGTTTATGCACATGAAGAAAAGGATCTTAGGGTCTGTCTCAAATACTAGAGATGAAAGACAAATTTGGGTGACTGCATTAGCAGCAAAACTTAACGCTAACAGGGACAGAACCCTAGACCTCCATGTTAGCAGATTGGTATCACTCTTAAACCTCTCTCCAACTACATAAAAAGTCATTGCGAAGGGAAAAGAAATTCTCTACTCCTTGTATTCAGCAAGGGTTAAATAAAGCAGTAATAGCTTTATGTTTCGGAAAGGGGAATTTTGAGGAGATACAGGGGAAATGTTTGTTACAATAAGAACAGGGAAAAAAGAAAAGAACTGTGACAGAGTGTGCAGCCATCAGCAGACAAGGTCCAAAACTCAACTGCATCTCTTAAGAGTTTTGGTGAGTCCTGAGTGCCTCTTGTACCCAATCCTTTGATCTCCCTACAGACAGTTTAAGTTAAAGCCCATAACTACTGTGCAAGCATATAATGAAAGCAACTGATGCTGCACTGATTAATCCATTATTCTCTACTGTTAGAAAACATAATGATCTCACGAGGGGCCTCATTCACTGACATATAGCAGTTGAGCTCTGCTCTGACACCTCAAATTAGCAGCAAAAGCAATAACAGCTGAGTTTTTGTCTCAATATTTGTACCCAACTCTAAAATGAGCTGGCACTATACAAGTGCTATTTTTAAACACAACGTTTGCCCAGGCAAATAATCTTCTAAATAGTCTCCAGGTGACACATCAAATCCACTGAAATAAATAACTAGTTGCCAATTTGTGGTTTCTGCTCTAGTATTAGTCTTTTGCCGATGTGTTCACAAATGTTCTCATCACCACGACATGAGAGGCTCTGGCGTTGTTAACTTAGGAAGCTGACATCAGAAATATGACTAGTCTCATACAGAGGAAAGAAAATGTTCTTTCTGGAAATGTATGAAAAAATGAAACATAAGCTTAGCGTGGAATTATGCACAAACCTGCCAGCAGTGTTTACTGCTACAATTGCCTGAGATTTCCCATTCTGCGGCTGATTTCAATTCGCATATAACTATCAGATTTTAACTATTTAGGCTTATTATAAAGGCCAGATGTTTATGGCAAATTTTTTTCCCTTTCAAGGAGTGAGATTACTTTCAAAAACATAAGGTTATTACAATACCAAATTGTTTTTAAAAAATGCCTCTTATATCACCCAGCAAGAACCAGGGTGATCCCATTTGCCTACAGCTATAACTTTAGGGCATATTAACTTAAGTCCTATAATTGCTGCATTAACTCTCCCTAGAGACTGGCTGTGTCTTGGCTGGAGTCTCTGAGATTGGTGAGGTCAGAAGCTGAGGCTAAGAGTAGATGAGAGGGCAAGACAGGACCTGCAGCTAAGAAAGTGGTTGGGAAAGCTATCTGGGTGAAGAGACTGGGAGACTTGGAATCAGTGCAAATGGACAAGAGGCCAGAAAAAACCCCAGTACAGGTCTGTACCATCAAAGATAGTATTATCATATGTATAGAAGAGGGAGAAAAATTAAGGATTCTGGTGACTGATTCTGAAACCGTCTAGTGTTATCTTTAGCCCTGCATTTATGATCTATGTGCAGAGATGCGTCATTATGCCTAAATTTGCTTACTTATACTGACATGCAAATAAATAAAAACATGCTAAAACAAGATAAACTAGGAAACAGAATAACAGAATAGCATAAAATAAGATGAGCCAAGCCAAGGTAAGGTAAAATAAAATAGAAGTTATACAGAGAATGAGGGTGGACTGTGTCAGCTGTTAAGTCAAGAATGTCATTTGCATGGTCTTATCTGAAACATCTTACTGCTTCCCCTTAAGGAAGCCTTCTTTACACATATAGACATACCTATTTTGCCACAGAATCCGTAACCTCTATTATCTGTACCAAATCCAGGTACCAGTTGAATCCCCGAGTTCTAACGCCTATGCCCAGTGAGAGTTTGATAAAGCTTTTGAGAGAAATTTCAATCAGCTTTTCAATCTTTTACATGACATCCTTATTGTAGGCAGAAAAAAACCCCCAACAAATTCAATCCAGCCTGAATGGAAATTTTAGTTATAAAAGCACTGGTACAAAGACAAAGAAAACACAGGCTAAAATTATTCTGCCACTGCTTTATTGTTAAATTAAGGATTCTCCAATGAGCTATTTTTCTAAACTGAAAAATGACACAAGAAACACTGATTTTGTTTTGATTGGGTGGGTTTTTTTTTTGGAATCAAGATATTTTCTCAAGTCTTTGCCTGAAGGCTGGACATTTTTCAGTACACCGTACTGGGAAGGACTGCTGTGGCTCTAACTCCCAATTATATCTACAATTTTCTCTAAGTATTTGGACTCAGAGAAAGAAAAGTATTTCTACAAACACTGAATAAATGTTTTACAACATCGGGGTGGTTCTGATGTTTCCCTGTGGCACCCAGTTTCCAGGGCTGATAACATTGCCTAGAACCACTGGGAACAAGTCCAACTATCATAATACCCAGACCAGTGTCCACTGAAGTGAGTGCAAATCCTGTTGCTGATTTCATCAGGGAGTGGGTCTAGTGCCCGCAATCTACTTATTTAGGCGCAGATTTTCACAAGAGCCACAGCAATCCAACATAGAATTGAAATGCATTTCGACTCACTTAAATTTTGGGTTGTAGATTCATTTGAAAATCTCGTTCAATGAATTAATAGAATTAAAATGATAATAGAATCATATAATTTTACTATAGATTGTTAAATAGATATGCTATTTTTTTTTAAGGTTATATAGAGATCTCAATAAAAATGCATCTTGTTGTTACCCGATTGTATGCATGTCAGGTACTGTAGTTTATGGATTCTGTGCTACTCCTGCCAAAATCAATGGAAACTGGATTGGGTTTTCAATGCATACCAAGGTCTGGAAGCCTACCAGAGTGTATTTATGGAAAGGATGGGAAAAAGTAAAAAAAAAAAAAAAAAATCTACAAAACAGAGTCAGATCATACAAACCTTCATTTTGATGCACCAGTGCTTCAGCAAAATAAAACACTTTCTCAGGTTCCTGCCGAAACAGTTGTTTCAGTTTAGTCCTTTCTGAAGCTAAAGCAGTCTTATAAACATAACCCAGCTCAAACTAACACAGTCCAAACTCAGTAATTTGAAAAGAGCAAGTGCCTTTTGCCATTTGTTCAGGCTGAAGACATTTAATGATGGAGATTTCCAAGGTAAAAGGTTTCAGCGTGCTGTCAGCTGAGTGCTGCAGTTTTCCTACAGGACACCACCAAAAGAAATTCTAAAGAAACTGATTAAATTTGGATCCGAAAGGAACAGCATCATTCTACAAAACTGTGGTTTAATTTGTTCCATCCTGAGTACACTGCAACCTTAGTGCTATAACCTAAGAGTAAAAGCCTTTATTTTGATAGACTTCCCTACCATAATGCACGTATCCTTTTCACACTTGTCAGTGTAACACACCCAGGAACAGAAAAGCCATTCCAAGTGACAGGTAGAAATTAGTTGTCTTCTCACAGCTAGAGAAAGTGACCAAAAATGGACTTGTGCATGCATTGTAACAGGCTGTGTGACCACATTCAACCTCTTTGGGTCGGCCATCGTGCCAGCCTGTTGCCAGCTCAAGTGCCGCAATGCGGCACTGCCGCGGGACTGCGGATCCCTGCGAGTCCCAGGTTGACCACTGGGGCCAAAGGAGGGTGAGGTGGCACACCCCACGGCCGTGGCAGACAGCTCCTTCAGAAGCATAACTACAAAAATGAACAGAAACGGCAGCGGTTTAGCCCGAAGTGTCTGGGTGTCAGTGCAAAAGGTTTTACAAAAGCCTTTGAGGAGGCAGGTGATGGGTGTCCAAGGAGAGCGGGCTGCCCCAACCCCTGGTTTCCACCCCCCTCTGAAGGCAAACCTACAGGTCTTGCAGGCAAAATATTGTCCCTTGCTCCTTCTGTCAGAGCAACCCCCCAATTTTGGAAGCCCAGTGTCTCAGCTGCCCCTTGGCTCCCAAGGCCACTGGCATTCCCACTGGGAGAGGGCAGCAGAAAGAGGTCTTTCATAGCTCCAACACCACGATGACGTGCACGGTGCAGCACAGAACCGCAAAAGCAATTCTCAACTTTTGACAGCAGAGGAAGAAAAATGAATCAAATCTTTTAAAGAGGAAACTTCACCTTTACTGCCAAAAGTGCTTCCCCAAATTGCAAGAGATGCAGACCGTATTTGAGGAATCATTTTTATATTCTAACAGTATGTGATGCACCTACCTGAAATTCATCCCCGCTGGAAGTTAAGGCTCATTATATTTATACTAGTACAGGCTAGTATAAATCCACACGAATGAAAAAGAGAAAGCGCCAAACACGCGTTCTGTGAATTTAGACTAGTGTGTATGAACAATTGTTAAGGAGAAGTTACATTTATAGAGGAAAGTAAACGTTTTGAAAGAACAAAGACAACATACAGTTCCTAGACAAGGGCAGTTACATGTTTCTTGGTGAAGCTGGAAAGGGATCTGCTTTCCATCAAGATTTTCTTTTAATAATACATTAGACGGCACTTGTGTGCGTCACACAAGAAAAAGGTCAATATGCTCAAAGCCACCTATCTTTCCCATTTTTAAATCACTCCCAAACACCGCCTGCCCATGAGAAGCAGCAATACCTGCTTATATTCATGCATACGTATGCAACACAGCTAAGAAACCGTAACAATCTGAATAGCAAGTACTCACAGTGTTTCATTTGCGTTCAGTCCACAGAGTGAAAAAGTGCAAAATAAAACATACACAGAAAAAATTCGAAGCACTCATGATCTGTTCAGAAATATTCTACAAGCGCAAGAAGTAGCTAAATAAAAGGAGTCAACTGTTCTCCATACATGGCTCTTTCTCTGTACTATCTGCCTGCATACTAAATAAAACAAAACTGCCATTGTGGATGGTCCGTCCTAACTGCTCCAGCCTAAGTATTAGCCGAAGTGCCTCACCTGCTTTCTAACGCCCTAGCTGTGGATGGGAAGACGGGGTGTCTTGCAGATAAAATGGACCCAACCCTTTTAAGACATCACTGAAATTGCTCAAAGAGCCAGTAGGAAGCTTGGGTGCTCATGGAGTGGACTACCCCCCTCTGCAGAGCCCGCCCAGCCCGCAACCTCCTCTTGCACCAACGGGGGCTTTTCCGCGGCCTTCAAGAGTCGTCGCAGAGATGCTGCATTGCGGCAAGTTATCGATCACGGTAGCCAAGTCCAAAGCTGAAAGCCATGAACAAGATCTGCTTTCCCACCCTCCCTTCTCCCAACAAAGCACTTTTGGTGACAGACACAATCTAAGATTCTAAAGAATGCAAAAGCAAATCTAAATTACTGATGAACAAAGACTTTGTTCAGAATATACTCCTACATCCCTTTATCAGAACCATCAACCTGTCTTCCACAATACTCTCTATTATTTTGCCCTCAAATAAATCCCAGTCTCAGCCACAGTCTGACACTTGCAAACCACAGATACCTCATGCCACCTAGCACCCTGTAGACAAGAGGGATGTGTAAAATTTTCAAAAATAAATGGAACTACTCTTCGATGTTTCCTTCAATGGCTTTATGTAGCCACCTCATTTGAAGATCTTTCAACTGACCAAGCTATTTTCTGAGGTATCTCTAAAATACCAAAGAGCAACATGGTATATCACAACAAAGGTTTCTGGATGACCTTACAGGGCTTCAAAACGTGTTTCTAAGGATCTGCAGATGTTCTAAGCATGGCCATCCATCACTTCATATATACTAAAACAATACGGTCAGATTATTCACCCCAAACCAGAAATGTAATTCCGCTTTGAAAGTATCAAACCAGTTAACATGAAATTGTTTCATTTATGCTAACTAAATTAACAAAGAAATTGTGATTATTTGGCTTCAAATTACTTTAAAATTGTTTCATACTTCCATCATTACTGCAGCTCTTACATTTTCTTTTTTTCTTAAACACAGAACTGGATATGCTATGTAAAGAAAGCCTAATTGGCACAAATCATACGCCTTTCTTTTCCAAGTTTTATACTTACATTATATGCATAACTTTGTGAACAACAGGAAAAAGGGACTATTAGATTTTCTGAACAGAAGAAGCTTCTACATATGCATTTCATTTCAGGTGCAAATGTAATTGTCTGCTTCGCTTTTAAGCTTTCTATCTACATGTTACTGGTTTGAGTTCTAATTTACTATAGATACAGTATTATTGTCCCAGCTAAAAATACCGGGTAATGCTAACAATAAATAATGTACAGCACCCTGATCCCAGCAGCTACAGTTTAAGTTTAAATAGCTGACACAATGCTTGAAGTAGTAGACCAACAATTGTGGAATAGAAAGCTTCCATCATAATTTTACTTTCTCTTTTCAGAGAAACCAGGCTTTTGAGTCCTCTCCTATACAGAGACTAGCCACGGTGCAGAGCCTTTGTCTATGTTGTTCCACAGGCACAGCAGGGGACAAAAGCAACTGCTGAAAAAGACAAACCATTTATACCCCTATAGGCCATAAACAATACCTTTAATTGCACACACAAAACCAGAAGGTAAGCATTATGTGTTTTGAAGCTTTTTTTGAAATGATCATCTTTTGGCTGTTGCGATGATTGACCCCAGAGGGGGTGCAGGAATTCCTGCAGTAAACTCCAGTTTTGGACCCCAAACGCTGTCACAAGAGGACAGAGGACACACTGGCATATTTGACATTGATATTACAGAAACCTGTGCCGCACAGGAATGCAGCCTCCTCCCCCAGCCAAAGAGGACTTACTAATGCCAATAGAATTACATTCAACTACTGTAGTATCATCATCCATCTGCTTTGGGGAGTCATATAAACAGTGAATTGCAAATTGAGGCATAAAATGACTATTCATCTACCTTGAACTTGCTACTTTCCCTCAGAACTCTGTCATCACCTGAACGTTACCTGCAAGGAGTTTTATTCACATCACAATGTTCAGCTCAGCTTTTGGTGAAGGTGCCCAGCCTCACATCTGCATTAAAGTCAAGTGTCCTCTGGATTAAGTCATTCACAATTCATTTGACTTTCAGCAGTCAAAATGCTTGTTGTACATCTTTTATATTACTGGCGAAGAAACTGTATTAGTGAAAGGGGATGGAGGGCAAGTCACAGGATGAGAAGAGCATGCAAATGAAACAATTAATACCATGGGAGAGAAGGTTTTCCAGAAATCTCTGTGTCTCCTGGAATCTCCACTCTCCCGGACTGAAGCACCAATGTAAGAGGGCTTACAGTACTCCAGCCATAACACTGGGCTTCCTCAAAAGGCATATTGGTTAGAGATTCAAGAAACTAATAATTCTAACCTGGCACTGCTCTTATCTTGACAAGTTCTGCAGCCTGCATATCTCCAGGCTATTCTTAAAGGGAAAAAACCCTTCATCCTAATGGGAGCAGGAAAGGAGAATGAGCACAGCATTCAACTTTTACATATGCTCCAGAAGGGGAAAAATCCATCTTTTCTAAATATGTAATATAATTAGGCGTCTGCACTAAGGATTGATAGAAATGTTCATCAATTTGCTAGGACATGCCTGGAATACTGCAGGATTAGAAAAATCATTGATCAATGAATTTATGCAAATATATTCCACCCATAAAGAGAGAGTTACATTACATCTGTAACAGGCATTAGTGATTTTCATCGTCCCTCTCCTGCCCGCCCTTATTTTATCTCAGCTGGTCTTTGATATAAAGCCTGTCACCACGGTGCCATCTGGATAGTGTTCCTTTCACTACGCTGTACTTCCAACCTCGCATTGTGTAATAGGTTACAGAACAGAGGTTATCTCAGATTTCATTTCCATATCTTGCGCAATGACACCAGATCTCCCACTGACGTGTATCAGCAAATAAAAACATTCCTTATCAGGCAATCATGTAAGCATTCCATCTTTTCTCCGTCAATTCTTTCCGCTAATTATGCATCTCATTTCACTAGGGTGAAGTACCTTTCTAAAAGTTCTCCAGAAAAAGCCATTTCTGTAGTTGATCTTATCTGCAACGGATTTATATAACACAAACTTGTAATAACAGCAGCCAGGTTGTTCCAGAGCGTTTCTCCTTCCCTTAAAGACTAACAGAAATAACAGGAGGCAGGAAGAATGGAAAGGGTATAAACTACAGGACAGGTTGGTAAGTCAAAGTGTAATGAAATATGGAAATTAGCATTTGTCCACTGATAGCTCTGTACTCCGGGCACACCGTTACTCAATTACCAAACTGACTTTTATTCTTCCTCTGGCATAACTTAATTGCCTGTGATACAAACTGGACATGTAAAAATGAGGATACTCTTAGAAAAGCCAAACGCATTGTTTTTCAGCTCATTGCAACGAACTGGTAGATACCTGAATTACTCAGATACTGGCAACGGTTATTCCCTTCAGTTTTGTTTTTAGGACATGTATTATGTACATGCTGACTGATGAAAAAACTGTTAATTAATTTTATTCATTTACATGCATTTTGGCTAACAGATGCCTGGGGGGAAGGAAAAAAACCCCAACACACAAACAAATAAACAAACAAACAACCTCCCCCCCAAAAAAAAGAACACCAAAAACCACACCAAAAAAAACCCCAAAAAAACCAAACAAAAAAACAAACCCCAAACCACAAAAACAACCCAACAAAACAAAAAAACCCACAGAAAACAAAATACCCCAATCATTTTAATTTTACTGTATTCAAGTATGAATATGTAAAACAGCTTTGCACAACATTTTAAACAGAAATCTCATTTTCATTATTGTACTTAGGTATTTTGATATCCGTTATAGCAGCACAATTTACAGAGTTCAAATTTGATCCTGATTGCCTCAACCGATCATAATTTCCAGGAAAATAGAGAAGGAAATCACATTTGTGTGGCATTTTCAGGCTTTCATTAAGCAATGACATCTCATATATCTATAATTATGTCATGACTTTCACTTGCCGACTCTCCAGGTTGGGAAAGCAAATAAAAATCTTGTATCTAGTTAAGACATGCCCAGAATAGCATTTTCCAAGTAAGTAAGATTGACAATATAACCGAGTGTTCAGCATACATAAGACAACCCTAGGGACCATTAAATCCCATCTGTGGCACAAAATAACAATTCAAGTTCAGGAAAGTTGTTAGGAGTTTGCTAGGACAACAGGTACTTGTGTATTATCAGCATACTCATCCTTTACAGCTCCATCAGAAATTGCAGAGGTTACTGAATTTTTTTATGAAACAGAATCCTTTGTAACAGGAACACCTTGGATGGAAAAAAGGATAGCACAAATCACCCTATTCCACTTGGGAAATGCTTGCAATGGCTGGAGGTGTCAGACAACGTACAGAAGAACTGGGGGATGCCGACCGCAACTGCACTGGTGGTTCACACCGTGTTCCACTGAACTCCACTCTGCACTGAGTCAGAGATCGAAAGAAACCAGCGCATGGGTTTTGTAGCTGTGTGCTTTACTGGGCCTTCGTTTTGGAATGGGAAGAAGAGCGAGGCACAAACGTTTGGAGAAAAAAAAGCTCTTATACACAAACACTGATAGAACTTACTTTAATTTCTAGGACTCCTACTATTGTAAGACTTGGGCAAAGGAAGGGTGGTGTGCATTCTTTTACAAACCGAAAAACATATTTTAAGATCAAATATTTAGAGCTCATTTGGAATTGAAGTTGCAACTTGAAATTGCTGTGAATATTTTGGATGCCTGTGCTTATGCTTCTTCAGTATTACTTGTGAGTGAATTCTCACAATTTTTCAAGCTAAAGCACCAAGAACTGCAGATTCCTGCAAGCAGTTTGTTGTTACAGACTCAGTGACACAATCAGTGCTCAAGCACTTCAAGAAGCAGGTGGAACTCAGGAAAGAGGATTTTCAAGCTCAGATACTATATGAAAGACCTACAAAGAATTAACATGACTAACACCAAACAACCCCTCATATCACTCAGTACTAGCTCTATACAGCAAGAACTCATTTGCCTTCTTTAATAGAATACTATCCATAGAACTACTCCCAAGATTAGCTCTCGGGATGATAAAATCTTCTGGGTTTGGGAAGTTTTTTTACAGAAAATCTGCGACAAAATGTGTTCACACTCCACTCCCTCTGGCTATCATGAGAAAGTAGGAGGAAAACCAGCTCTTACAATATAAACCAAGGAAAGCACTCCACCTAAGCTGCCAATTCTGACTCATAATTCTTTGTCCTGTCCAAATGGCACAACTGCCACGTCACCGCACAGTTGTTACACTACTCCAGTGAGGCAAAACAATAATAAATTAATTAAAAGGAGTTCTTGCTAAATTGAGTTCTCAGTCATACTGAGAAATGGACCCTAAAATCACATGTATCATTCAGGACTACCAGTCTAATGACAGTAGCATATTCATTCACTCACTCAGTATTGCCAGTTTATCCAGTTTGACCACCTCGAAATTAAGTTGGTTTATTTACCCTAAGAGGCTGAAGGTGTAATTCTGAGCTCTGAAAGGGTTTTATCTTGGGTATCTATGCGTCATAATTTTGTACATTTAGAAATAAAGCTGTGGATTAATTTCTAATCTACAAAGGATATGAACGTCATATTGCACACACCATAAGGAATATTGGACAATAATTTTGAAGAATTCTTTGGGTTTCTTCTTTGTTTCATAAGAGGTTTTTAATAACCTTTTAAGGTGCTTACAGCTACACTAATACATATTTCTGAATAATATCGTTATTCCCAGATATTGCCACAGGACATAACTAAAAATTAAGCAGAGCAAAAAATTTCCTACTGAAAATGAGACTTCAGTTAGTGAAAGTTTCACACCAGTTTTCTTCAACTTTTCTTCACATTCTATTCCAACAGGTCATAATGACTTTTGCCACCAATTTACAAATACATAACCCTTTTACATTTTATTGCTGTTTCAGTGGTAGTGCACATCTTTCTGTGTCTTAGGATTCAGGAAGAAACACACTGAAATATATCTGAACACCTTTTATAAAGAGGAAAAGGAAATACGTCACCAAGAAAAATCCTTTTTTTTAAACTGTTTTATCAACAGTTTAAAACCCAAACCTTCATGGGAAGCCATGAAGAAAATCTGACACAAAAATGAACAAGACCAACCCAAAACCAATGCAAAATTACCAAGAAAGGATGTTTAAGTAAGCATGTCAGTTCTGCATGCAATTTCTCAAGATGCTATTTTCACCTTGCTTCAGGGACAAACACAATCAACACAAAGCACCAAAGTACTTCATACTCAACAGTTTTGCAGCTTTTTAAGCCAAAACTCAGAGTCACCAGTAGCACTTGGCACCTGCATTATGGTCTGCATATGTTGGATCATAGGATCAGGGACACCCTGTGGGATATTTGAGACATGGAAGCTCAAAACCAAAGAAATGATCAAAAGTCTGTGCTTGTTTTGGGACACAGTCAGTGCCTTGGTCTCATCCCAGCTTCACCTGAAGTCAGCAACTCCTTGCACCATGTGAAGTACTGAAATTAAACGCAAATTTCAGTCTGTTTTTCATCTCTGCCTCTGTGTTATTTGTTGGTACAGGGAGATATTCATAATACAGGAAAAGAAAATAAAAGCAGTCAAGAAAACCAGCTTGTTAATAACCAGAAGTAACATGGACCCTGAAGTGTTCTTCATTTTGAAGGATAACTGCACAACTTCCTTCTCTTCCTACCTCTACCAAATCAGCAAGCTCCTTGCATTCATGTTTTTAAGGAATTCAAGGTGAATGAAAAGTGCAATCTAGAAAGTGCTTTTTAAAGAAAGCGTTCTTTCTTTTTTCAAGTAATGTGAAGCATTTCGCCTCTGCCTCGAGTTATCTATAGACTTTAGAACTCTGTAGATGGGCAGGTGTGCGGAGAAAAGATGCAGAAATGAAAAAAATATGGTATCAGAAAGGTTTTAATCAAGATAAAGAAGAAATACATTATTTGGCATCCTTGAAAACTGTTCAAATGTAATTAGATTCATTTTTGCCCGAATCATTCAATATTTTCTCCATAGTATGTTACGGGCAAAAAATATCTGCATAAAATACATAGTGGGTCTGAAATGATGAAATTCGGTTTCACTTGTTAATATTCTTTGATGGTTCAAATTCCTTTGGCTTTTTTACATTTATGACTTTTTTACAACTGAAGATATGATATTCTCTGGGGCATTAGGCAAATTTATTTTGATAGATTAAATGCTCAAATTTTCTTTTAAGAAAAAGTTGGAAAAACATACAGATTAGGTTGGAAGTAAAAAGCTCACATTTTGTGTCTGCAAGAAAAATACCTTTAGAAATAGATACTATCAATCTATTTTTTCATCTTTTAGAATTAAGATTGATTTTTTTCTGTAGCTGTCTGTGCTGAAAATTAAAAATGCATTAAAGAACTCTTTGTGATGTATTTTATACATCCTTCTCTTCTCCACCCACAAATAACTGGCATGGAATTAACCGATTAAAAGCAGAGAGGTAAATAAATTAATTCAACATTTACTACAACTTGAGGAGAAGGAATGCATTTCTAGCAACTCTCTCAGAGCCTGCAGAACACAGAACATTACAAAAAAGGCTCCATTTATTGTGCAGCCTATTTTAGGGAAAGTTATAGCACAGTCTACTGTCAGCGGAGGACTGATTCACCCTCTGCGGATATGAAAAGTCAGTCCATCAAAAAAAAAAAAAAAGCAAAGTCAACTTTACAGGAGTTCATGATTTCTTTCTTTTCTTCCTTTCTTTCCCCACACAGTAGACTTTTCAATCTGACAGACAAGTAAAACTTTATATTGGTTACACATTACTTTTTCTGAAAAGTGCTATTAATAAAGAACTCAAACAATACTCTTGATAACATGAGTTCCCAGATAAGAAACTGCAGATTTCTACTGTTCGCTCAGCATGAGTAACATACACTGTCTGATCACTGTCAGTATCCCAATCTGGGGGAGAGAGGGCCAAAGGTACCTCAGCTGACTGTGACAGGCAAACCCCTCCCAGGTCCCTCAGAAAGCTGAACTTGCTTCTGTTGAAATGATGGCAAAACTCCTTTGAGCATCAGTACAAGGTGAACAGAGCCCTTGGGGAGGAATTCCCTTAATTATCACATGTGAATTCATTAACACAGTGGTGCGGGGCACAGCGCTGATCTACGAAGCCCGTGGCTTTGCCTGTTCTCAGAAGCAAAAGGCAATACCTTGAGTCTGAATGTCCAGGTGCCAGGACAGTGTGAGGCAGGCGCTCACTTGAACCATCTACATTTGCTGTTTCATTGCGTGTGATTTAAGGGCAAGCTTTTCAGCAGTCTGAGCAGGCCTGCCCTGCTGTAATTAAGCATATACCTGTTTCAGTGCTAACTAACCAGTACTAACTCCCAGTTCAGATGAGGAGGGTTTGAATTTTGGAGGGGTGATCCTCCTGCTGCTGCCTCTCCATTTTGGCTTAGGACCGTGTGCTTTCACAAGTATTAACACTGTCAGCTTTGCAGTACTAACTTTCAGGTAACAGGGAAACCTTTAGATCCATCCATATAGTCAAAACCTATTCCAGAAAAGGTCTCTAAGTGAACGAGTAGCTATTTGCAATAAGCAAATTCTCTGCTTAGATACGGAGTCCTGGGTAATACTGGATTTTACATGACAATGAAGGTGCTCTAAATCTGCTGTGCTTTTTCTCTGTTAGAGTCGGCTTTCACTGTCAAATCCTTTTTTTCTTCTTTTTTTTTTTTTTTTGTCTGTGCTGCAGCTTTAACAGCCGATGTGTAAAGTTTGTGGTACATGAAGAGCACAACGTGGTGTTATTTCAGCCTTCAGAGAAGGATCCTCCCCAAAAGCCAATGACTGCACTGAATAAGCCTGCCAAACGCCTGTCTCTCCTCCCTCCTACATACCAAACACCTTTTAAACAGCTTTTTGTCTCCAGCAATTATCAGATATCTCATAATATTGTTCCCCACGAACCTGTTACCCGTCCGCTACTCGATACAAGGCAGACCTGGCCAGGTTTCTGGCTGCAGAGCACACATCGGACACACACTGAATACCGCTGAACCCCATCTGTTCCACACAGCAGCGAGCACGGCAATATCCCCGCTCTTCAGGAGCGGCAGCACAGAAGTCGTCTATTGTGGTTTAATTAGCAGTAACCCCAGCCTGGGGGAAGTGTGAGCTTTCACTTCGCTACCTACACCACCAGTCTGAGGTGGGAAGGAAGGAGATCAAGCCCCCAGATTCACCCAGCACTGCAGCACGGAGAGAGCGACCCCCCCGCCGCCCCAGCACAGCACCAAGTCAACTCACAGGATCTCCAGGTCGCGCAGGGCTCGGAAGGCTCCATCTTCGATGCAGCTGATCTGGTTGTTGTCCAGTTGCCTGCAGAAAGGAAGGGAGAGGATGAAGGCTGGCCGCTATGGGCAGAGCTGCCTCGGCGTGCCAGGC
>JAAGNO010012417.1:60132-81610 GCA_033439905.1 Ceryle rudis | reverse complement strand
ATCTACATAGCCTTCACCTGTGATGACACAAAGCCCTGCAGAACCCAGGAAGCTGCCTCGTATCAGCTGTCAAAGACAGAGAAAACATGCTTGGAACTGCAAGCATTTCTAAAACGTGGCTTCAGGAGGCCAGCAGAGAGCACAAGACTCTACAGAGTGACGCAACAAGGCAGGGTTATCGCTCCGCTGGTTCCTACCCCCAGCGCAGCGCATGAGGTGATGACATCAGACACAGATGACGAAACTGCTGCCCAAGGACACTGCCGAAGGGCTGTCCTGGGGCCACCCACGGGCCCAGCTCCTGCCACAGAGCTCACTGGGAGACAGGGTAAGGGTGCCCATGTGCGCTGCCAGGTGTAAGGGTGAGATGTAGTACAGCAAGGTGTTTATTTAACAGGGGTGCTTAGTGAAAATCTTATTAATGCTGATGCTTCATTGTTTACACATTTTTATTATCAATAATTTACCAAATTCAGCTTTGAGAGGAAAACTAGGGCTCTCATGCCTTTAAGAGGCTCAGACTTTTTCAGCAAACATGAAAATTACATGATGAGATAGAGGCTGTGGCAAAAAGCAAATGCAATAGACCTCTGCAATTAAGGGAAGGTAAACGCGCCCAAGGGCCAGACACCAGCAGCCCCTCTTTTACGCAGTTAGGAAGATGACAGAGCAAAAAGGAATCTTGACATTCGATCTCCAGACATCTGTCCCCTTTGAAATCACATATTACATTAGATTATTTCTATCTCCTGCAGTCATACAATGGTTTGAGATATGTTTCCTATCTCTTAAGACAAATATTAGGAAGAAATAATAGAAAAAAAGTAAAATGCTTTGAGTGAAATCACAGCAGAGTGTCAGCTTTGTTACATGGCTTGTAAATTTGGGTAAACCAGTAAAGATTCTTGTGTCTTGACTTTTTTTTAAATTAGAAAATTAATTTTAATACCTACTGGATGAATCCCCAATTACCATCTCACACTTAAGAGCTGTAGTAACTTCATATAACACACCAACATATTTTTCAATCAGATCCTGGTTTATCACTGTTTAAAACAAAATAAACAAAATCAAAAAATGACCAGCTGGAGAGGGAAGAACAGTTTTGAGTCTCTCAGTGCCCCATTTTGGTTTGAAGGATTTTATTTTTTTTTTTACCATGGTTGTATTGAGTTCCTCAACATCCAAGAAGTGCCAAAATAACAACTCGTCCCCACACTCACTGGAGCATAGTTAATGAACACTACATATTTCAGGATGCTGTGTTAGTTTTAGGTCACACTGGCATGGGTTTACAGTAGTGATTGTGCTTAGCAGGGGCTCAGAAGCTTTACTGCAGGGCTCCAAAGAGCAGAGCATTGCATCTTTAATACAGCTGCAATTTCAGGTTTTTTTGCTTGGTTTTACCCCTTGTCTCTCACACTGATCAGGCAACAGCAACTCACCTTGAAGACATGAAATTTAAATTGTACTAATTTCTGCTGTAAAACTGGCCACTGAAATATAAGTGTTTTCAATGACTTAATGAGCCCTTTCTTCTAGTTCACCGCCTACCTGTCTGGGCATTATCAGAGATTTTAACACTGAGATCTTCCTAAACAGTCGAAGTCCACATGCAGATCCAATTTCTGCCTCCTCACTCTGATTACGTTTCTCTGCTTTCCAGGTATGTGACTTCTCCGGCCTACTGAAAAAGAGTAGCAGACCCAAGTACATCATATAACTATGCTCCTTCTTGACCTCTTACTGATCTAAACCAAGGCCAGCAATAGCTAATATAAAAACATCGGAGGTTTGTGTTCCAGTCGGTGCTTCAATGCACATGCAACATCATCCTGATCCTCTGTTTAAGAGTCTTTGTATTTGTCATTTCTTAGCATCACTTCTCATTTTGTAAGTCAGACCTGGGGTTGACTTGTAATCAATACTAGATAAGCATCCAGGCGACTTGAGATGAGTCGGTGCTAAGGGTGGGAAAGAGACAGAAGAATTCAGTCTCAAGCTTCTGAGCTTTTAAGGCATTTACATGAAACTTCATTTTTAGTACTCAAGTTAATGAATTAAAGTTACACATCCATATTCCCACTTCTTATGGTCACAACTCGGACTCTGTACCTCATTACCCCAAATTTGCTCATTCTCCTATGCAATTTCAAACACATAAGTTAACATAATACATGCTTTGGATTTCTGCATTACCTGCTTATGCTACAAAACCTTTGATGAAAGGGCGGGTTTCTTGCTGTTCACTTCTATATATTTATTTATATTTGTACTACAATCGTAAAAATAGTACTCTGCACTTCTCTGGGCACTCCTTGTGATTAAATATCTAACCTAGGCACATTGGCTTACTCATGTATGTAAGTTACTTAGATAAGTATTTCCACATGAGTAAGCAAATAACACTCCTGTTACTATAAGAAGACTGGTAAAGGGTTCAAATAAGCGTTAAAATCTGCTATTTTGTTACTGTTACAAAGTAGGGTATCCTTAGGAAATACTGAAGAGTATGAAAAAGAAACCACCGTTTCTGAACTGGGAAAGATATTTCAGTGAAAAAGCAGTGGCTTCCGGAGAGTGGCTCCAGGACCTGGAAGGCGCTGGGTCACTGCCTTACCTGGGACCCGGGAGGCTAGTGACATGAAAGCACCTTTGTCACAAAGACCACAAAACATTAGGAAATCATTTCTGTAGGGAAGAGGGTAAGCTGTGAGCAATTGCAGAGTGGAACACATTCAACTGGAGGCCGCTCTGGGCATACACTTGTATGTACTTAGCCTTAGCTGCTTAACTTTTACCAAAGAGACTTCTCCAAACTTACAACCTTTTGTTTAAGTGATATGAGTGTTGTTTTGTCCTGTCTGATATATGGTGATGTCCAGGGGAGAGAAAACCTCTTTTCCGTGTGCATTCAGAGCCTCACGCAAGAGTCCTGAGCAGGCCAGCTGAAAGGTGACTCCTCACTCTCAGCATTGCCAAAGTCCACTCATAGACATGAAATGTTTGCTGAGCAATTAAATATGAATATGAAAAACCCATCCATCTTCCTCCAGTAGTCGGCCATTATAAAGTTAATCATCTCATGACATATTTCATTACGACGATCTCACACAAACTATGCCTCTGTGACTTGTGTTCTCCTCTGCCATCTACTCCTTTGTCCAAATCTACATCTGGAACACTTGCAAAACTCACCTATGCTGTCAACAAAACACCTGCACATAACAAATGAAAGCCCCAAACACTTATCAGGGCATGCCCAGAATAAGAAGTGTTAGGAAAGATTATCTAGTTTCCAAACAAACAAACAAAAATTTGAAGCAAAGTTAAATAGACAGAAAACCCAGAAAAGACTGTAGGAAAGGAAAGCAAATATATGACCTGATATATTAAATAAAAAACCAAAACCAATGTTAAAACAATGTTGCTCTTGGTAATCTGGAGACATAGTAATTACATAAATTTTAACACACTTTGAAAAGTGCTATGGAAAGCACAGTAAATTGGATCACGGTTGACAAAAATGCCATTTTGTTTTATTGTTTTCAAGCCAGCCAAATTCATGTCATCTGTGAAATGTTTATCACCCAGGGTAAGGACAGCAATCCATCCTGCAGATTTATATTTACAAGCATTTTGGAACAAATGTTCCTATTTGAACACCCATATGAACCATAAGCATCCAATATGTTTGGATCACTACATTCAGTTTCTGTTAGCATATCTTTAACTTTCTGAACAATGTTTTACCAAATCAGTGTGGCACTACTAAATATCCTGTGGGAACAGGGCACAGAGCATATGTGATGACTCTTCTGTGTATTCACCAGGGAGAGTTTCTTTCCACCTACATGAAACAAAGGTCTATTTCTTGCAATTCATAAAAGCAAATGGCATACACTTATTTTGGGCTTTTCTGTGATTGCTGCAGTATTTGAGTCCCTCACCCTTTAATATATATATATTCACTGCTCCTCAGATGCACAGCTGGCAGCTGCAGAATGAGGTTTTACAAAAATTCAGGGACTAAATCTAAACATAGAACAAGGAGAGTTTCTATCCAGCAGCTGAACATCACTCACTGCAACAGGCAGTTATTGGTAATGTCGCTATTGTCAGAAATTACATTTATAAATATATAGGTAAAATGTCAAATGGCACTAATGTTTTACTGAAGTGCAGTACTTGAAAGTAAAAATATCATCAAAAACCCTACTGGTACTTGATGTCCTCACATAAACTTAGTTCTTGGGTAAAAGCAGCCTAACAGGTGCTGAATTCTTGCTTTCACCTTTCCTCTGGATCAGTATTCACCTGCAGGGATTAACCGCAGTTCAAGGAATAACTTGCCCCTGGATCTGAAACTTCACAGGCTGGGAATCCCAGTACCCTGGGGACAACCATCACCTCCAAGACAACACACGTTGCAAAAACAGGACAACAGATCACCTCCAAGGGGCTTTACTCCATCTTGGAGGAAACTTGAATAAGGTAACTTAAAAGTCTTTTTTTTTTATCTATTAATGCAGGACTTCATACGAACAGAAATGTGAAAGAATAATTCAATTTAAAATTAGCAAACCTGGTATTATTAAGTAACTGCATCTCTAATTTAAATACATATATCTATAGCTAGAAGATGGCTTACCAGTACAAATATGGTTAGTATTATTAATGAATTTTTACACCTCATATCTAACATCAGGAGAAAACATTGCAGAGGTAGGTTTATATACAGAATTTCCTAGAAATTACAGACTTCAATATTTTTTCTCTGCAAACTGCCAAGAAGTTTGGGGTTTTTTGAAGAAAAAAAAAATCATTTTGTAATTAGTAATGTCACCCTTTAGGTCATCTTAGACATTACGACTTCTTAAATATCAGTGGTTACATGTCTAAACTGTTCATTCACATTTACTTATTAGCCACTGAATAACGATTCTACAAGCCTTACAAAATTGAAGCCATTAATAAAGAATCTTAAAAGTTAACTTAATCCATATGGCTTTGAAATTTTCTTGCTAGGTGGTATTTTTTTATTAGTATTTTTTCTTGACATTAGTCCATAAATATATTCATAGCAGAGACAGCTGCTTCCTCTGCCAGGATCGTCATAACAATAAGGCAGTCATGTGCAAGAAAACTTTTACTCCCCAGTAGGATTAGGCAGCCAGTGTGGATCAAAAGACCATAACCAGTTACCTCACCTGACCCTTCAAACAAAATCTCAAACATCTAATTCATACTGAAATATGACAGCACTTAAATAAATTGGCCAGAGAAAAGCCCTGCCCCAAAGCTTTCTTGCCTGCAATCAAAGCAACACATCTTTTGTAAGTAGGTAAAAAGGATACCTGCACCATTGGCTTCACAGTACATTTCTCCCATCCTTCTCAGTCATTCTCCTGAGAGTGCTGCTTGCCTTCCTTAATGGCAAGAGCTTGCTGCTTATCCCCCCATCAACCCCCGCCTGAACATTAACCCTTAATTACGCTTTCCAGCTGCTCCACAAGAAGTGAGAGAGCCACATCTTAGAAAAGCGATGTGAGCTCAAGGCAGAGAGCTAAAAACCAAACAACCCCCCCACCCCCCCAGAACAGTTCAGACAGCTGCCAGCCCCCTTATTCAGCGAGTCATTCCAGGCAAACCACTTGACCTCCTTGCAGCAGTCATCTTCCTTCTAAGACTGATTCTAAAAGCAGGACCTAATCAATACCTGATGCTGCATATGACCTGAGCTTAAGCCTATAAATTAAATACAGAATAAAGCAGGTTCAAGGGTGAAACTCACATGCAGGGCTACTGAGGGGTCATGAAAGAAAGTGGAAGGAAGGAAAAAAAAAAAAAAGACAAACAAACAAAAAAATAAAAATCAATCTCATTTCTAAAGCTAATCTTCACACCAGAAAGATCCATTTCCCACCTCACATCATGACAAGCAGCTTTTAATGTGTATGAAAAAGAATAATGTTTCACTGCAGCGAGTAGACTGGATGTGGTGACTCATCCGTCGTGCACCTGGAAATGCAGCAAGAACTGCTTACAGGGATCTTAATGGAAACCATTTGCATTAAAAAAAAAAAAAATCTTGTGCACCGTTTGCTATAGCATACAGCATATGTAAATGAGTTACATTCTGGGGTTTGGGGTGTTGGTTTGTTGGGGTTTTTTGGTTTTTTTTTTTGGGTTGGTTTTTGTTTGTTTGTTTGTTTTTTGGAAAAGCGTAACTATATATTCCAGTGTTAACATATTATGACTGCCTTATAAGAAACTTCTGATGAACAGGGTATTGAGGCAGAATCATATAAGGAAATAACCTTGATCATTCTGAAAAGTCTCACGTTCCCTGAAAAGAACAACTAAGAAAGTCTCACTTTCCCTAGTAAAACAAGAGAAAGGAAGAAGAATTGTAAGTGTGAAAATAGCACCTTGGATAAGCTGTGTATGCATATCACCAGAGCGATACTGTACTACTGTTCAATGATTTGGAAAAATAACTCCAAAAAGAGCTTAAAAAAAAACCCACAAAAGACTGGAGCAGAGGTTACTTCCACAGGAAGACAGAATTCTCCCATTTGTTTCTTTGACATTTATGGGACTACATAAGGGTAAACAAAAGCAAAATTAGATCTCACGGGCTTTTGGTAGGGAAAAACAAGTGGAGGAAAATTATATTCGGTAGCAGAAATCAGTTGTACAAATGAGACTATCATCTAAGAGCCCTTTCCAATGATGCTATCTCACACTTGCCCTATTCATCTGGCCTTAAACAAAATGGGTTTTATTTTTGCTTACCTCAAAACTATTTTACTAAAGCCATTCTCAGGTTTACACCTAGGTAATCAACTTTACAGTATTTCTATTCATCTCCTAACAGGTATGTGAGAGCCTGAGGGTTTCCTCTGTGCTTCACTTAGAGTTAGATCCTTATTTTACATTGGAAGAAAAGATTGCAGAGCCAAGCACAAACATGATTTTTTGAAATAAAACAAGGATCCTCCACGGGATCTTCTTCATATCCATACAGGATTTACGTGATCTCAGCTTCTTTTGAGGAAATTTTCAAATGATGCAGCAATTTAACTGTTTAGTAGGACTGTTTAACATCCCTTGCTGTATAAACACAGTGAACATATGTTCATATAAAACCCATTTATGATGAAAAGACTGTAAAATACAATCATACTGTTACAGTTTATTTCTTTTTTCCTCCAAAAATATTTTCCTTTCAAGACATAACAATTTTGAATCAAACTGAATTGCAGGTGGCTTCATTTTCCTACGGCCACTATCTCATGGAGCCACCCAACTGCAAGATCGCAAATCCACATAACAGACAGAACCACTGAATGCAAAAAATAATCATTCCCTTCTGTTCTCCAAATGTGGCAAGAAACTACACGGGCTTTGTTGTCGTCATTTTAAATACCCAGTTCTGCTCTCGCGCAAAAAGCTGCAGCCGAGTAGAGGACTCACAACAGCCGAGCACCACCCTTGCTGAGGTGGGGTCAAGAAGTGGGGACATCCATCTTATTTTGTGGTTGAGGAAGAGCGATGCAGGAAATCTAGTCCCTCAGTCAATTACTGAAATTAATTTTTGAGCCTAAGTCACTGCCTTCTGGAGAGAACAAGAATCCATTTACGTACCTGTTTTGCACCATTGTTTTCATCACTTTTTTTTAAACAAAGTTAGATAAAAAATAGTAATTGTGTTATCCAGGAAAAAATAAAGTGATGCAGTATTAAGACCTGAGGATGTTTTATTCACCTTAAAAGGTGCGCCAAATCCAGAAACACTGTTGCCTATTTACAAAATGAAATATCAAAACTTCATCCCAGTGAAACAACTGGAGATTCCAGAGGCCCACAGTAACTCTGCCTTGAAAGCGAAAAAGCACCCTGGCCCTTCAAAACTGCTTCTGAGCAGCAGGTCAGCACTCCCTGAGGGTCCATTTTGCACAGAAGCGGTCCTGCCAGACAAGTCCCACAGCAAAGTGTGGCATTGCCACGGGAAGATCAGGCACTGCCCGAGTCCCACTCTTGTGCCAAGAGACCCTTGTTCTCTCTAGCGAAAAACCGTGTGTTGAGCTTAGCTGAAACACAGGGGCAGAAGGGGGAAGGGAAGAAGGCTAAAAAGAAGACAACTCAAGCTATGGTTTTAACTTTGTCCAGCTGCAAAGGTCAAGAGAAGGCAAACTTTGTTCTGCTGGTGGACAGTATTTACAACCCCCATTTATTCATGAAGTCTGCACTAAAATGATATTGCTATGCTGTTTTGGCTAGAGACTGCGTACGCTGACCCCTCTGTGCCCAGCACAGCACCGGAATAATTCCATACAAAAGGTTTGCATTAAATGTAATGAAGCAAATGACAAAATCAATAAACCTGGAATGGTGTGACTATCATAAAAATGATGTAAATTCAGAGCTCACAGTGGTTAGGAAGCTATTTAGAATTATAATTAAAACCAGTACCATCTTTTTTTTTCCAGAATAAAAGCTCCTTTTAACAATCATAGATGAATGCTACACAAAACTTTCAACAAATGTATTTAAAATTAAGGTATGGCACAAAGACAGCATGAATTATACGAAGATAAACTGTAGGCATAGGTTAGTCTAAAAAAGCACAAAATAAAGAAAATTTGATTTTCATACTTTTTCAACTGTTGTCATATCTCATTTTAATCAAGTTTTATATCAAAAGGACAATAAGAATACCACATCGTCTGTTTTTAAATCATGGTATTTTCTGGAGTTTGTTTCTGTCAAAGACACTTTTGTAAGGCTATTAAAACAGAAAAATGGCCAAATCTGCTATTCATTACTCCCCATACAAAAGCAGTGGTGCAGCATGGGTGCTGATCTACGCTTTATTAGGGTATAAGAATAACGAGCCCAGAAAGCTCCAAGCAGAGCTCAGCCAAATAAGTAAGCAGATAAAGTAATCTCTGGAAATATCAATAGCCACCCTGACTTTTTGTGGCAGATTTCAAACCCCAGATGATGGATCCCATTCACACTTAGGGGTGATGTTTTCCTGGGTCAAGCTCTGAACATGGAGCTTGTGACCTCATTTAAAAATTCACATCCACGTCACATTTAGGCAAGTGAGTTATATACAGCTTAAATCTGGAGATTCCCAAAATTGATTTTTTACGTTATTTTTCACTGAATCAAACAGAAGACTCACTACAAATTTGAAAAGTGACCATCCAGTCTGGGGTTCTCACACCCAAACACTGAACTTTTTCAGTCTCCTGTGCAAATGGTTCACATTGTTGTGTCAAATGTGCTGTTTTCCTGACGGGCCACGGCACATCCACGTCATCCTTCATAACCCCCACTGATGACCAGTTTAGAGAGCTACGTTATGAAGGGCTACAGAAGAAGCTCTCTTAGGCAGAAGACAAGAAATCATGCAAAATGGAATGCATAGGGAAGATTAGAACAGAATTTGAAGCACATGGAAAGGACATGTTAGCACTACATGGTACGCTTTGTCTTTCTTGTCATCAGCGTTAGGATTTTACCATATGAACAAGCAAAGTGCAGCCTTTAAACGATGCCTGAAACACATTTCCAGAAAAGAAAAAAACCAAACAACAATTGGCATTTATGCTTGTCCTACACCAACAAGTAATATTTCAAAATCTATGGGTTGCCCCAAAATTGATACTGAAACCAATCAGTGGTTATACTGAATACAGAAATGGGGTAAAGCAAAATTATGTATAACATTATGGAGCTAGTCAGCTCTGATTCGCATCAGAAAAATGAAAATTTAATAAATATTAAATGTCACCATATTAAACGCCACCAAACACACATCCCCCGCTACTAAATACTGCTGGCTTAATGTACTTCTATTTTATAGGTAGAGCACACTTAAGAGATATTTCAGCCTTTATTTATCTGACATTTTACTCAGGGGGAAGCAACCTTTACAGTGAGGAAATCTGTTTCTCAGGAGTGATGGCTCAGCTTTTAATGAGTTGTTGTTGACAGATCCCTTGTGGCCAGTCAAGCCCACAGCTATGGGCATCCATGAAACAAATACTTCCTGAAATGCAACTGGACAGGAGAGCAGAGCAGACACCCACTCTACTTAATGCAGATGTTTTCATTTAAAAAATAAAACCAAAAAAATCAGCAGTGCGTTTGCCATCTGCAAAATCAATCTCAAGTGAGGTACAAGTGGTAGTTTAGCACATTCAACGGAGTTAAGATCACTCTGTACAGGTTAGTCCACCTGAACCTTTATGTATTAGCGACAGACATGGGAAAGGGGATTGCATAAACCAAAATGTGTTTAAAAAAGTGCAGGAATAACCTAATCACACTATCAAATACGACATACATTTAAATACTTTATTAATTGGTTCTGGGGTTTTCCAGTGTTTATCACGTTCACTGCAGAACTTGCAGGTTATTCATCTGCACACGTTTCTGCCATTGCTCCCCAATGCTTTTGGGACCATCCCAGGCTGTCGAGGACTAAAGCAAAGAAGGATCGTTCCCTTTAGCAGCACTTGACATAAAATACAGGAATATCCTGCAGGTTAGGACCAAACCTGCAGTTCACCATTTGGAGAGTTGACGTGATACTACAGCAAAGCATTGGCAAAGATGCGCTATCAAGCCTGCAATGAGCTCGCTAGCTAACAAGATCACTGCTGAACCAGCAGCTTTAGCAGCAGTGGACAAAGCAAAAATCCCACGCTACTTTCTTCCCAGGAAGGTAATTTTGAATAATGACTACTCCTTACAGTGTTAAAAGAGATACATGCAGAAGTTTTCAGATTGTAACGACACTTGAAGAACACAACACTTCATGAGAATCACAATAAACTGGGAGAGTGCACAGCTCTTCAGACAGCAATCCAATGTGTATCATATTCTAGAAAAATGAAGAATTAACTCCTTATTGAAGACACTGCTCACCTTTCAGCCATGGTGCAGAAGGCTCTTCTGCGAGGGAAGTGAGTTGAGGGCTGCCTTCCCTACTGCCAGGGCACACACCCTTGCACCCAGCCAAGATGCTGTGCTTCTGCAGACGGTCAGGAAGTAGAGACAGTGGAGGCTGTTCCCCACCCTTCCCACTGCAGCACAAATAAAACCCAAACAGGTTGTGTCTACTTACTCTAGGCAGAGAAGGAACTGTGAGTAAAAGGATGCGGTTTGTGAATGAAATTTAAATTTTTAACCACTACATTCTGAAACAGGTTTACTTGTAGCTATGGCTGCAGCAGCTACAGTGTTCCCAATGGACGCACAGGGCGAGCAGTAAGGCACCTGCAGCTGGAGGCTAAGGAAAATGGAATTCCTCCTGACACCTCACCTACCACAAGTCAGTCTGCACAGCATTTTGGTTATCTTGATTTTTTTTTTTTTCCCCCCTCTGATTTTTACTTTAAGGTAGACAAGAGATGTTATTTAGAAAGATCATGGCAAGTATATTTTAAAGGTTAGTGCTTCAGAACTGAAAAACCAGAAGACAGAAAAGCAAAGGGGTAATATCTGCCTAACTGTCCTCAGGCAGTATAGCCAGCAGCAGTTCCCCCTGTGATACGCAGTCAGGCACTGCAAAGGTGGGCCACCCAATCTCAAGAGGCAAACAAAACCACCAAGTCCTGTGTCACTGGTCATGCTGGCTCTCTGCACAAGTCCAGCTGAAGATGTAAAGGCAGAAACAACACTGTACCACAAAATGTCCACTCACTGCTAAGGTTCAGACTCTCTGTTTGCTTGGTTTATGCATATCTCGCCTTAAGTGCATTCTGCATGGTGTAGGGAACATGCATGTGCATTTCAATCTATCATATCTTTTTAATGAGTTAATTGTGAAATATGTGCTTTCTGCATTTATTATAAGGGGTAGAACAGATGGCAAAATCTCAAACTAATGTATTCATAAAATTATCTTACGCTGCAGGTGATGTTCCTCCATAGAAGGTGGTAAATTGGTAACGTGTTATTTTAATGTTATAATAATGCTGCATTACAACGGAATTTCTAGGAAAGCAAATGTGATGGCCACAGAGATCTCTCTTGAATTCATTATGGCCACTATCACAATGAATACCAATTACAGGAGACAGGAAGGAATACACTGTTGGAATATGTTGAATGCAGACTGAATTTACACAGGAGGAAGAAAATTATTTAGAAATTTTAAGGTTGAAGTAATACGATATTTTCACCCCCTAAAGAGTGCAAAAGGCAAAAATACTCTAACGAGTATTTTCAAGTAGCTGACTGTTTCAATACCTCTGACCTGCTTTGCCAGCTCTAAAAGAAACCCTCAAAACTACCAGCTGAGATCAAAGGAACCTGAAATCTGTTCCATTATAGAATTTTATCCTTTCTTCATATTTTCATGTATTCATCTTTAAAATATACTGTGCCTCTCTTGCACATCAGCAAATACAGACACATATTGTTCAGTCCATTGAAAGATACAACAGCAATACACAAGCCAACGTGTGATAACCAATTCTCCTCCTGCCATTTCATGGCTTTTATTTGAGGCCAACCGCTGACTTCAGCAGACTTACTCCAGATTTTACACTGAAAGAGTGGAAAATCTCACCAACTGTTTATCTTCTCCTGTTGTTTTATTTTACTGCAAACTGCAATGGTAACACTGAATACTGCACACAAATTTCAAGACACTAATGCCAGGAATTTCAGAGGGCTCCAGATAACAACTTCCCTTGAGAACTCCGACTAAACAACTTTTCTTGTGCAACATTTCATTAAGATATACTGCATATTTATGTACAGCAAATAATTCACAATCACTTTCTTTCTGCTAGTGAAATGGCTGCACACAAATCAATCATTATTTCCTTGGGTTTATTCATTATTTTATCTTGACAGGTATGTTTAATTATTTCTATTCTACGGCTGAATGGCAAAAATTACAAATATGCTCTGCAGTGCTGGCTGAGATAGATAAAAAAAGTAGGGAACATTTACGACATAGGAACATTTTTTATATTTTGTGTAGGTGAATGCAAAATACCTCTCAACGTAAAAAGCAAGTTCAGCTTTTTCCAAAACCTGAATGTGCAATCGAGATGTTTAATTTTTGTAAAAGTCACATGGATCGATGCTAATCATAGATGCATGCAGAAAAAGTAAGAGTTTCTTCCAGGAAAAGCCATTTAACAAATAAGAAACTGAAACCAATAGTCACAAAAATATTTTAATGTGCTGGCACAGCTCTTGATTTTTCACATTGCAAAAGTAATGTAACCACTAGGAAAATAAATGTATACTGACTTACAGAAGAGTTAAATGTTACATATGTACTGATGGATTTCTGCATTAAAATAAAAAAATATAAACCTAAATGCTTAATTTCTCCAAAGGACCCTTTAGGGCTATAAAGAAGGATGTTACCCAGAATATCCTAAGTGGCCCCAGGACATAAGGAAAGCAACTTGCAGGTCTAGTAATATAAGCTATTGTCTTACGTGTGGCTGAGAAATATTGAGACAGAAATGCAACGAGTCTGTATTATCATGACAGATGAACCTCTTAGCTTGTGTTTTTCTGAATCCAAATGCTACAAAATTCTATCTTAAAGTCTACAAAACAAAAAAAAGACAGAAGCTGAATATGCACTGAACTGAGTTCCAGTGAATCAAGAACAAGAAATGGCAGCACCTCCTCCCAGAAACACCAGTTAACTGTTTCATGTCATGCGGCTCTAGCTCCGTGTGGTGTTGCAGCGGGGGGTCTACACTGTCAGGGTGGCACCCTCTCTGCTCTGCTGCTCTGTCATTCTCCCCAAACAGCCTCACTACACACGCATCCATGTCTTCCTTTCAGTGAATCACTAAGCTTCCTTGGCTGGGAGATGATGTGAGAGAGAGGACCATGTGCAGCAGAGCTTGAACCCTATAGATAGTGTAGACTCAGCCAGTCCCTACCACCAGCACTTGCTCCTTGATGTGGGTCACGGAGGCTGCACTGCCACAGATGCTGACACCAAGTCTGTGCACTCTGTATATACACGAGACACGTTTGCACTCTCACTGCTTATAAAAAGAGCCAGTGCAAGATAGGAATGGGTGACAAAGGAGCAACGGCTTCAGGAAACATACAACCAGAGTCTTGCCCTTTTAGTCTCAGACAGATCTCTGCTTCCTGGTAAGTCTCAGGCTACTGCTTTCCCTTATTTCAGTGCTGCAAAAGAAAAGAATAAACTTCTTTCAAGACATGGCAAAAGGACACAGGGCAGCAGCTTGCCAAGAAGAATAACTCTTTAAAATCTGCCCTGTGCATTTCTTCTGGGAGAAGGATCCTTGCAACACAAGAAGTCCTGATATCACTGTGTCTCCAAGAATCACATTGCTACAACACTTTGCGATCTGCACAGCTCATTTGATTATGTACAGCTTCGCAGAGAGTACAGCAAGAGGAAGAGCTGGGAGCACACTGCCAATAACCACAAGCAACACCTTAAAAGAACAGCCGCTGCTGTTACAGGTTCATTCTTTGAGTCAACCGCTGCCTGCTCCTATTCTGCGAATCTGGCTGCCCTCAGCAAGGCAGGCTCATTCAGTAGGAACTGCAGGAATGCCTCACCAGAGGAGCACGAATGTGAACACCCTGAATGCCAAAATGCGAAAGAAGCAGGGTAAACGTGCAGAAATCCAAGAAGTGCCTCTATATATTTTTACGATGGAAGGCCATGGCTGACAGTGCTGAGTTAGCCTAAAGCTCAGACCCAAATTCACATACTTTAATTCTTGAAATAAATGTGCTTACTTGGGGCTAGATTCCTGCAAGAAACATTTTCTGTTCTCTCAGTAATAAGTAACAGAAATTGAATACAGGTGCACACTGCAGGCTGCCCCTCTCTGGCCCTTTCTTGTTCAACTCTTGCTACTTCGCCGAGTAGCTTTTGTCCATCTATTCTACGACGAGTTCAGAGAGTCAGCTTATACCAAATAACCAATTAAGAACTCGTATCAAAATGTATATTATGTGTTCCTTAAACTACCTCAAACCCATATAATTATTTTTATATTTTAATTAGAAATAGACTTACTAACTTACCATTTGTGTGCAGATTCTTCCTTGGATTTTATAGTCAAATAGCAGAAAACAATTCATGTAAAAATAATTCACACAACAAAATTTCCCTCACTTGGGAGTTTTTTAACCTCCTCTTGCCTGGCTCTGCTTTGGCTTTATCTTGTGCAAAACCATGGGCCTCCCTGACATTTAAAAGCTCTTCTGTAGCACAGCCCTTATGTGAGCCCATTTTCCTGGGCTCACTGAGAATGAGAAAAGACAGACTATTCCATTGAAAAAGAATGACATGGTGATAAATACGCTGAAACACTCCTTTCTATAACACTTCCCCCCTGCCCCCATCTTCTTAACATTTTTTTAAATGATCAAAATCATATCAGTGCCAAGCCAGTCCTGGTGCTCGAGGGACATCACCAGAGACACTCAGCCCTTCGGCACATGCGGCTACACCTCTTCCCTTAAATTCAGCAAATACTTTTTTTTACACCAGTATGCTCCAACTGGACACAGCCTGCCATGCTGTGTTGCTCACTGCTACGGCCACGCTGAGATAAGGTACTTCACACAGGGTTTCCAAGGGGCACCCACTGTAATTTATGTTAAGCCCTTAGGCTGCGTATTTCAGAACTGGTGTCCAAAACGAATTCATGGCCTGGCTTAGTCTACTGCATCAGCTTCTCTGCATTTTTTTCCCAGAGGGAAGCTTTCCAAGCTGCTGTTAAAAGACAGCATTAGTCTGGAGACTTTCACATGGTTTAGCACTTGCTGTGTCCCTATTATAATATCTACGAGTTATTCTTTTTGTCGTGACATTTGGACATTTTATGTAGAAACTGGAAGAATTTGAGACCCTGTTAAATGTCAGACCATGAAAACAAGAGACAATTCCATGTCAGCCTTTCCTTATATGAATTTTAGAGATAAATTTGAAGGGTTGGGGAGCCTGGAAGAATATTTAACTTTTTTTTCTTATGTCTAAAACTCCTCAAGATCCCTCAGAAACATGCTTTATAAGATGGAAGAACTCTGAGCTAGTACAATAAATCTGCAAAGGGATAACCATAGAAACGGCCAACCCCGCTGCCATCACGTCAGCACGTACGTGTCAGAGAGTCACCAGGCGATGGGCACTGCAGGTGTTGGAGCAGCTGAGTGGCACTGAAAGGCAAAGGCTCGTTCTCTTCCTCTAGGTGCTTGAGCACTCAAGCTCATTGGTGTGGTCCTTCCTGTGACCCAGAAAGGAGCGATTTGGCTGCCAAGTCTAGACTGAGAATGGGAATTGGCATGCTTAAGCTTACTGCTCAAAGCTTTCAGAGCTTTAAATATTAACTTGGTTCAACTTCCATCACACCCTTAGAGTTATTGCTGCAGAACTTTTAATGTTTCCAGCATCAAGTTGGCTCAAGATTTTGTCACGTTTTTCTCAGCAACTCATAGACCACTAGTCTGCATCGGGAAGCAACAGTCATCTATCTAATGAACCACCCTAAGTACATAATTCATCCATTCCTCATCAAGAAAAAAAATGATTGTAGATCTGAGTGGAAAGTCTCTTTCTCCTGCTCTTTATCTAAACAACCAGTACTCATGGCTCACATCAACAAATCTATTAGACTACTAAGCTTTCTGCTCCTGCTCAGCCAGAGGTTGGAACAGATGACCTTCAGAGGTCACTTCCAACCATAATTATTTTATGATTCTGTGATAACTTTGGTATTCCTGAAAGACAGAAACAGTTGCTACAAGGAAGCACGTTACTATATCCTTTACAGCAAAAGGATACTGCCTAACTTGACAGCCACAATTTTTTATTAAAGCTTTAGATCCCAACACTTACAGAGTTCCTGTAAACACTGCATCCATACATCCCCTGATATCAGCTCATGAAAAGGTAAGACCCCATCTGCTTCCGCAGCGACCCTGGGTGCATAAATCAAAGAACACTTGTGATTTTTCTGACAGGTTGCCAGAGTTGAAATAAGCTCTGAATGCAAACTTTGCTATTTTAAATGAAGTCCAACAACTAACGGTGAATTAAAGTTGGGATAGTTAGGTTTTCCTGAAGCAAAGTAGCATCTATTTTTTCCTCTAGATTACATGAAGAAAGTAAAGTTCACAGTAACATGACAAAAAAGCCACACTTCTGTCTAAAATCTACAAACTTCTTCCCACTATAAACTATGATCTAGGGTATTTTACTATGTCTTAAAAACTAGACCTGCTCACACAGGTCCTCTGATGCTTCTCCACTGAAGAGGAACATTAAAGCACAGACTTAGATGAGTTTAACTGGCTCCTCAAGATGTGTTTTCTCAGTCTGACGTTCGGCTAAAAAAGCCTTCATCCCTCAAAAGCTGAAGTCACGGTTTAATATACACAAAGAAGTAACAAAGCACCGAAGAACCACAAGGTTAGTACGTGGAAAGACTGCAGGAGCACCTCTAAGTATTAGACGACGTGTGAAAGTCTCCACATTCTGTCTATCTCAAAGTCTCCAAAGGAACCTTGCACAGTGCTCAGAGCAAGCAGGGCGTTATCTCCTGAGCCCACATTTTCCACTTTGAGGGAAGTCCTGATTTGGTCTTTTGCAGTACTGCCTGCCTTGCACAGCCCCCAGTGACCGGATATCCCTGCAACACGGCATCATCAGAGAAAGGATGGGAATTGTGCTTTGCCCTTGGATGCAGGGGTGGCCATGCCCTCACTCATGCTGGCTGCCCTTAACAGATTCCATTTCCATAGAAAAAAAATTATTCTGAACATGAAAGAGGTTGTTCTTTGAGGCAAGAAATGAAAACAGAGCACCAGTATGTTGCAAGACTGTAGAGTAGTGCTTCCTTTTACATCTCCTTCTGCTGATTCTTCTACTAAACAACAACAAAACCAACAAATTTAAAAAAAAATCCACACTATTATCCTAAGCTTACAATATTTATCATGGCAGGGTAACAGATTTCAGCTCCTGGTGTGGTAGCAGTGCTAATGCACACGGCTCTGAGAGTGGCTGCAAGTTTTCTCAAGAAATCCTGACTCTCTGCCAACATGTTGGCTGTTATTTCCTTTTCCAGTTCACCTTGTGCTGACTCTACTGATGCCAACGGTGCGTTAGTGTGGGTGTGCAACAAAACTCATTTCTGGTATGTAACATGTAAGAGGCTCTAGCAGCTCTGGAAATAGAGAGGTGAAAGTCTTCAGACATTTCAGACTGTATGGTATAGAAGTAGGCTGGGACAGACTACCTCCTTCAGCACAAACAGCAAAACCTGCTTTTCTCTAATGATTTTAAAAAATTATTTTAATTTTCAGTACAAACTGTCAAAGCATACACAGTTAATTTCCCATATTATTTTTCCATTTGCTGATATTCATGCTCACGAAAATGTGCCTGTGTGCCACATTTTGCCATAGTAACTTCCCACCCAATTGGTGGGACAGGGAATCTAATCGAAGGGAAGTATCTCCATTTCACCTCCAAACTCTAGCAATTCTTTTCCTATGCATATCTTGCTTCAAGGCTTGGACCACGATCTCACTGGCTTTTGCAGGACAATACTGCAGGGAGGCATAAAGCCTTCCAGTATCCTTTTTTCTTTGCTCAGAACTTCCCCGAGTGTGTTGCACAGTGTACACGAGGACCAAAGTAGCACGTGAGGATCCCGACGATACCCTGCCACACACAGCGAGGCCTACAACTCCCTTTTGTGTTGCACAGAGCTAACCACCCGGTACTCAAACAAATAGTAACAGCCAGAGGTAACCTAGGGAGAATGTTTTTCACCACAGATATTAATGAAGTTGTCACTTACAAGTTCTTCACATCAATGATTCCTCGAAAGGCCTTTCTAGGGATCCCTTTTATCTGGTTTTCACTCAGGTCTCTGAAAAAGGGAAGAGGAAAAAAAATACATTATATTAACAGAGAACACATTTCTCAAATCTACATGAGATAATGGAACATACACATGCTCAGAAAACTAGATGTTTCTGGATTTGTTACACCACATGACATTTTCAATTTTCTTTATCTCCTCTAGAGGTCTGTGGCATGAGCTGAAATGACTCTCCAACAAAAACCACCAGAATTCGTGATACGAATGACAGAACTTCCAGAAGAAATCACTCAGATGTGGTCATGACACTGGCACAAAGCCACGATTCGCTGTCAGAGTAGTTGCAGCCAAATCTCATGCCTTGAAATTGCAACCCTGTAGCGTAAATGTAATTTTATCACCATGCTCCTGTTTCGTTTACTGACTGCAAAAGTACTTGGCTACCCCTGCTAAGATTACAGCCCCTTAGTTGAAATTAATATTTAGGGAAAACCTTACAATCATTCTCTTGTGAGTTTTGTAAATTTACAATGAAAAGATCTTGATCCACTGCATTAAAAACCCCGCCGCATTGTGTATCAATGGGAACAACAGGCTTTTTAACCATCTTTAAAGAAAAACAACCCCCAGCAATTCAAAATGTCTTCCTAGTAATTAGCCACTGCAAAATACTTCAATTTAAATCACTACCTCTTCATTGTTAGTGCAGGTAGAGCGGCAAGCACTGTGGGCCAGAGTTTTCTGTTACACAACCTGCATGTAGTTGCTTTTTTCTTTGATGCATCATAAATATTTCCACTAGAATTTTCTAACTTCTCAAGCCTCTGCCCATGCCAATGGGGTCAGGAATGAGGGCATAAGAAATGCGAAACGGATACAAAAATCAGAAAGTTGGGATGTTTTCAGGCTAAGGAATAGCAGCATTCACAATGATTTCTTTGCTGGTGCCCTATCAGTATGGAAAAGAGGGAGAAATTTCACTCTGGTTTTGTGTGAAGTGGAAGGAAGAGGAAGTGCAAGAAGATGAAAGGAAGGCAGAAGACTGGGAAAGAAAACTGTCAGAAATAAGCAAATGGAGGCGATGGAAGGCACAGAGATGGCTGCACAAAAGGACAAAGCTGACACTACGGCGCAGGATATTACGCTGCGCATCGCACGGTGTGACTGTGTCCCTCTGTGACACAAGCCCAAGGCTTTGCCCCATTTTTAGAACAAAACTCTGGCTTTCTAACGACAATTAAGCTGGAACGGCAGTCATCTGTACTCAGCACCAGATACTCTTCTCTCTAAGTGCATTTTGTGTTGCAGCAAACCTCCTTTCTAGTCTCCATCAAATTGGCTTTATCAAATGAGAAGCCAGAAATCAGAGCCTGTCACAAAAGCCCACATTGACATTGCGGGTCAAGACGTGTCACGCAGGGCTTTCTTCTGCTTTCCATCAGGCAGATAGAAAAAAAAGGGGACTATGTCCTTGTCATGAGACTAATTCAATTTGTACCAGTCATGCAGTCTACACCATATTCTCAAAGTAGCCACAATTGTCCATTCAGAGGATCACAAGCAAAAATGTCCTGCTGGATACAAGTCTCTTTTTCAAGACAGATTAAAATTCTTTGTGACCTTCACAATTTGTTTAACACTGATCCACACCCTGACCCTTCCTTCACCTCCCCTTTCTTTTGCCAGCAACAAAATATTAGTTCTTTAAAGACAGACCTTCAACCCAGACAAATGATCGGGCAACCCGGACAGAGAAGAGTCAAAAGGAAAGTGTATTTCAGAGCTATAAGGAGGATGTCTTAAGCTGAAAACTGATTTCATGACTGGGAGCCACTTTGGTGTGCCCGTGAGACTCAAGAGAGCTATGGCCAGTGGTAAAAGTGTGACAAAAGGGCCTAGAAAGGCAAAAATTAGTAGTATCTGAAAGCAGGAGACACGCAACAGAACAAAAAGTGCTTGAGAAAGTAGAATTGCATGATCAGATAAAACCACACTAAACACCAACACCTCAGTTTGCATTTGTCTGGCATTTTATTGTGCATTATTTCAAATAAGTTTTAAAATAAATCAGGTTTTCACGTATTTTTTTTTTTCCAACATTCTTGTGATCTAAAAGGGTTAATTTATATTTCTGGTTTCTGCTTTGTCTTTATGCTCTCATTTATAATCATCCCTTGTGGAAACAGCTAGGGGTAGTGTTCATCTCTGCTCCCTCGCACCACGTGTGCCAAACTTGTGTTAAACATCTTCCATAAGCAAGCAAACACCATCCAGGGCCAGCCCCTGCACTTCACAACACTTCCTCTGAGGGAGCAGAAGGCTGCAACAAGCAACTTGTCTACATAATTTGTCTAAAAGTTTCAGCTTTTCATAACCTGCTTCTCAAAACAAGACAAATGGGAAGCTCTCACTGATAAAATGTAAAATAAATATTAGTTATTAATAGCAACTACAGAAATACAGATAAACTAATGTGACACCAAAACAAAACACCCCACCCCCCCCCAAACAAAAAAAAAAAAAAAAAAAAAAAAAAAAAAAAAAAAAAAAAAAAAAAAAAAAATAAAAAAACAAAAAAAAAAAATAATATTATA